>ML098480.1:11442-25825 GCA_003697995.1 Taxidea taxus jeffersonii | reverse complement strand
TTGCAGAAGTAGGAGGGGTTAAGAAGTGGGGACAGCCCTCCAACCCCCTAACCCTGTGCTGGCCTCTTTCCTGTTATTTCTCTGTCAGAGCAGGAGCCCCTTGCCCTCCAGGGGAGCAGTAGGATTTTCTGGGGGCAGGGGATGGGGGGGTTGTGGCAACCGTCCTTCTGTCCCTCCGCTAGGAGAAGGAATGTGGCCTGGCTGGCTGGTTAGGATCTAGGATCCAGGAGGAGCTTTGAGGCAGGGCGGGGCAGGGGCTGGTGGAGGCGAAGACTCTGGCTCCCTGCATTCCCTGGGGCTGCACAGCAAGGGCCTGCTGCCCACCTTCAGGCTGTGCAGCCATGGTCTGGGTGCTCTGACCCCACAGAAGCCCATGGGGAGCCCCAGATTGGCAGCTCCACTCCTGCTTCTCCTCCTGCTGTTCATTGGTCTCTCTGCCTCCGCCAAGATTGGCTGCCCCTACCTGCCCCGCTGGAGCACCCGCTGTCTGCTGGCCTCCTACATGGTAAGGTAATGCTGCGGCTGCCCAGTAGGGACCTCTCCCTGCCACAGGCTGGTAAAGCTCCCCACTTTTCTGCCTGTCCTCTCATGTCTCCCAAGTCCCTGGGCCCTGGTTACAGCCCCAATGTGTCCTCTATATGGTCTTGCAGTGGTAGCCAAGGTTCTGGAGTGCTGAGGGCCTGGGTAGGGTTGAGCTGGGAAGACAAGCGCCAGAGTGGATGGGCTATCGGGATATGGGCCTTGGAATTAGGTGATTTGAGGCAAAGACCCCAGGGAGAATGTCCCCCTGCCCCATCATAGGAATCCCTACTAATAATTCTTCTCTTCTTTCTTGCCCCTGCTGGGCACTCTGGCTTCAGGAAGACACTCTCACTGGTGAGTCTCATTCCCTGCCCTGCTTCTCTTCTGTGTCCCTTTTGTTCCAGATCCCTAGTGAGCTTTCCATTCAAATTTTTGGCTCTCAACTTGGGAAGTTAGCATATCAAGGAGAAAACAGAATCAGGACAAGCCTGGATTTGCATTGCAATTCCACCACATATTCCACATTTGGCTGCAGGCAGTGCCCTTAGCCCCTCTGACTCCCCATTTCTGAGGGGCAGTTTCTGAGGGGTAGAGCAGGGTGGTAGAAATGATTGTAGGATGAAAGCCACTGCCCCTGAGCTGTGGGAGGATTAAAGGAAAGACACAGGATAACCTCTAGGCACTCCCCTTAACTATTCCCTCACTCCTGTCAGTGCTACAACAATGATCTTTCATATCTAATAGTACGTTCTGGTTTATAGATCATTTTCCCACACGTTATCTCACCTGATCTTGACAACAGTCCTACTTTATGAATGAGGAAGCTGAGGCTAAGAGAAGTCCACAACTTGCCCAAAGCCGCACATCTCAGCCTCCAGTCCACCTTGTCTGAGGCAGGAGGGGCTTCCTGGGACCCTACCATTTGATTTACCTTTCATCTTTTCCAGGAAGTTCTGCCCGTATTCCTTGCCATACCCAGCTGGCCCTTGCTGTGTCCCCAAGGCCTTGGTGTGCTCAGCTCTGGCTCTGCTGCTATTTGTGCCTGCATCTGGTGTCAGATCCTCCAGGTATGAGAAACAGCCCTTTGGGCTGTTCTCAGTGGAGATGTGAATTAGGGTGTTTGGGGGGTGCCCAGGCTGAGGAAAGTGGGACTTATCATGTCTCTCCTATTGTCAATCTCAATAGAGACAGGTCATCCTAAAACAGCATACCACAACTGATATTTATGAGTTAGTTGTATCATTTTGTGAAGGTGTTTCTCCTTTCCACTGGTACCAATGCTTGAGTTAAATTATTTTAGTTCTGTGAGTTTACTAGTGTTACCTGCTGTTTGTAAAGTAAGATCTTATTCTGTGTGTTTTCATTGCCTAGTTCAGTGCCTGGCACTTACTAAATGCCCAAACACTGCTTAAGAATTCATAGTTTCTAATTTTTCACTGTTTTAAATAATGCTACAATGGATATTTTTGCATATATATGCATACATGTGCATATATGCATATATACATATATACACATACATATATACATATACATGTACATATATACATACATATATATACACATATATAATATATATATATGACTTTTTCTCAACTTAAGAAATTAATCCTTTTTGACTGTATCATAACTTTCAGGACTAAAGAAGCTTGATACAATTACTCTCCATGATTTGAAATGACTTACTATCTAAAATCAGGCCACATTTCCAGGTAGCAGAGGGGCAGTGAAGGGCTGGATAGTAAATATGTCCTTTCCTACACAGGCCTCCAGGGGAGCTGGTTCCACCTCCTGGTGCAGAAATACAAAAAGTCATGTAAGTTCCAGTTCTGTAGGAGACACAAGATGCCAGCATCTGCTCAGGTACTCCCCCTGCCAGTTCCAGCTCTGCCCAATGCCCCACAGCGCTTTTGTTCCTAGCATCTCCTTTTGTACTCTAGTCACATGGTGATGGAAAGATAGAAAGTGTGGTGATGAAGTGGACTGTTCTATCCATCACACACTTAGGAAAACCAAGGCCTAAAGATTGAATGACTTGCCTGTGGGGCCCCAAGTTCCAGAAGCAGCAATAAAAGCCTGATTCCTGGCCCAAGGCCAACCATGTTCTCTGCCTACAGAGGAAGCTGCTGAGTAGCTGTTGCCTGTCTGGGAAGGGTCATCACATCGCTGTCCCCTCCTCAGACATCTCTCACAAGGGGTTGCGCACTAAAAGGACCCAACCTTCAGATCCGAAGGCATTGGATGGTCTGGGGAGACCCAGCTCACAAAGGCATGAAGGTAAGCATGGGGTGTGACCAGAGATGGGTGCAGCCAAGTATTGGTGTGTGTGCTCAAGCCAAGAGACAAGGAGTCCCCCTCCTCCCCAGGGCCTGAGTTCTCCTTTGATTTGCTGCCCGAGGCACGGACTATTCAAGTGACCATTCCTCCGGGACCTGAGGTCAGCGTTCGTCTTTGTCACCAGTGGGTACTAGAATGTGAGGAGCTGAGCAGTCCCTTCAACACACAGGTATGGAATATTGTCTCCCTTCCAAAAGCCAGATCACACAGTTCTGGAGCAAAAAAGATCTCCCTGTTGTATACATGGGGAGACTGAGGCCCAGAGAGGGATAGTCATTGTCTAGGACCTCCCTACAAGTCTGAAGTACCCAGCTAAGCCTTCTTTGGTTTAGACAGAAAGTGCAGGGGTCCCTGTCAGCTGGGAGGAGAGGAAGGCAAAGGGCAAATAGAGACTTGGAGCAACCATGAATGCCTAGCAGAAAAATGAATACAGCATGTATCCCCAGCGAGAAGACCCTCAGCGAGATTCAGGTTGCGTTAAGAAGGCTTTTCAGGGGCGCCTGGGTGGCTCAGTGGGTTGAGCCTCTGCTTTCGACTCAGGTCATGATCCCAGGGTCCTGGGATCGAGCCCCACATCGGGCTCTCTGCTTGACAGGGAGCCTGCTTCCCTTCCTCTCTCTCTCTCTGCCTGCCTCTCTGCCTACTTGTGATCTCCATCTGTCAAATAAATAAATAAAATCTTAAAAAAAAAAAAAAAAAGAAGGCTTTTCAGTTCCCTCCAAGAAGTGGTTGTTACATCTTTCTTGGTACCCTTCCATCTCCCTCCTTTTGCTGCTGCCCCTCAGAGAATGAGATGTTCCCCATTTCCTCAGCCCAGGCCTCATATCCCCCTTCAAACTCCAGTTGCTGTAGATGCCCTGGTATGCAGTTGGTATCATTTGTGGGACTGAAGCTGTACCTCTGAGGCCCTCAGGTCTCTTCATTTCTCACATGAAGATCACTGTGATGCTAGTGTTCAACTCATTGAGTTAATACTTCTAGCACCTAGCACCCTCCCTGGCATACAGTAGAGGCTCCAAAAATGTTTAATTCTCTCCTTGTTTCCTCCCTGTCCCCACCTCATATATCAAGATACCTAGAGCAAATAGACTATAGAGCAGGGACAACCTACCACCCCAAAAGGAAAGTTCTCAGTGAAAGAAGTAAGTCTCAGATAAGAGGAAAAACAGGGTGTGTTGGCCAAGGTTTTAGCTGCCTACTGCCCTTGTCCAGGGCGCCTAAGCTCATTCTCAGGCATTTCTTCTCTCCTTTTGCTGCTTCGTCAACAGAAAATTGTGTCTGGAGGCCTCACTGTAGACCTGCCTTATGAA
This sequence comes from Taxidea taxus jeffersonii, assembly GCA_003697995.1. NCBI lineage: Eukaryota > Metazoa > Chordata > Mammalia > Carnivora > Mustelidae > Taxidea > Taxidea taxus. The sequence continues at coordinate 21,656 of ML098480.1, read as the reverse complement.
TTCTTTCTACCCTGTCTGTGCATAGAGGTGAGCAGAGGAAAAGGTCTGGGTTGTCCCTGGCTCCACTTCTAGGCCTCCCAGAGGCACAGTTGGTCAAGAGTATCATTAGTAAGTCAGATCTTAAAAAGAGTGAGTGTTGATGAGATGCTTGGGAAGATGGCTACCAGCTTGACTGTGAGCCACATGCTGGGTCAGAGAAGGAAGTGTCCTGCGGAACAGGAGATATTTTGGGGGGATGATTCCATCCTCAGTCCAACTAAACCCAGCTTTCCTAGGTTCAGACTGGCCTTAGCACACAGAGATGGAATACACAGTTACCTTTACCGTGTGTTCTGAGGAGTCATGATGGGGGCACGTGGGCCACTGCCAGGTTCCATATGGCTTCAAAAGTCTTGCCACCATGAGCCTGCCCTGGCAGTTCTGTACTCCTTACAAAGCTGAGGTGCCTAGCATTAAGACTTCTTTGGACTAGACAGAAAATGCAGGGGACCTTGTTGACCAGGAGGAGGCAAAAGGGGAGGTACAGAAGGACACATGGGGCAGGGAGCAGCTGCTGGGGTGGACAACCCCTGTTTGGGTGGTCCAGAGGAAGGGGTCCGTACAGGGCATTCCTTGGGAAGCCAGGAAAGCTAAAAGTGGAGGAATGTGACTTCCCCTTTTTCTGGGGGAGCATAGGTTGTCCTCTTCAGGGAGAAGAAGACTCAGCCTCTCAGGTTGTGATCTTGCTCCTAGACTCCAATCATGTCCCACCGACCCTTGCCCATACCCTTCACTGCTTCCCCTCCTCCATGCCCTGCCAGCTCGGGCAGCTGGCTTCAGGACAAGGTCAAGCCAGGAGTTCCATGTCTGAGTGATAGAGGAGAAGCAGTTCCTATGACCCTCCCTAACTGTTCCATTGTCCCCCCCAGGTATCCTACCTACAAGAGGACACCGTGAGGCGCAAAAAATGTCCCTTCCAGAACTGGCCTGAAGCCTGTGAGTGCTGCATATGTGCATTCACAGCCCTCAGTGTCTTACACACACACACACACACACACACACACACATTTCACACCTATGTTGTGGAGGAAGCCCCCCAGAAGGCATGCAGGCACTTTCCCTAGAGTTGGTAGGGTTAGTGTATCTACCATTCACCTCCCAACAAATCAGAGTATTGAACATTGTACTAGGCACTGTGAGAGGTTCAGAAGCGGGAGACCCAGGAGGTAGTGTCCTAAGAGGATGGGCCTGAAGTCCTGAGGTCACATCCCACTTACTCTTCTCTGAGCCTTAATCTCTTCATCAGCAAAGTAGTGATACTTGCCCAGCCTTACTTTCCAACTGTGGATGAGACTTGCATTCAATATTATATGTGAAAGTGGCTGGTGATGTCTGAAATGCTGTATGCATGTTGTCATCCCCAAATTAAAGAGACAGAACCCTGAAACACAGCAAATGAATAGTGCAAATTAGCCCAAAGTCCAGGGCATCGTTAGAACTGTGGACTAGGCTATAGGCCATGAACTCAGGAAAGGGAGAAGCCCATGAAGTCTGTCAGATCAGAGGGTCTCTTACAGGAAGTGACACCTGAGCTGGGCTGAAAAAAGGGGCAGTATTTCAAAAGGAGAGTAGTGAGAGGAACATCCCTGGTTCTGAGAGGAACCTAAGCAAAGATCTGCAGATTTTTAGTTTGGGGAGCAGCAGAGAACTGGCCAGAATGGAGGCGCAGGCAGGAGATGAGACAGCGAAGTAGAAAAGTCATAAAAGGTCTGGAGAAGGCATACTCATTTATTGGATAACCTAGACACGCTAGCAACTGTGCTGGGCACCTTCACAAAGTCATCCCCTGGTGCCCCCAGGGATGGGGATACAAAGCGAGGCTGAGGCCAAAGCAGGGCCCAGGCCTTGGTGGGCCTCACTCTCTGCCCCTGCCTACCGCATGCCCAGATGGTTCGGACTTCTGGAAGTCAGTGCACTTTACTGACTACAGCCAGCACAGTCAGATGGTCATGGCCCTGACCCTCCGTTGCCCGCTGAAGCTGGAGGCCTCCCTCTGCCAGAGGTGGGGTTGGAACACCTTCTGTGAAGACCTCCCCAATGCCACAGCTCGAGAGTCAGAGGGGGTGAGCCAGCCTCCCCACCCCACCCCGGACTTGAGTGGGCAGGGCTGGGGCCCAGGGCCCTGTTCCTTGACTAACTCTCTTCTCCTACCACAGTGGTATATCTTGGAGGGAATAGACCTGCATCCCCAGCTTTGCTTCAAGGTACAAGCGTGGGTGATAGTGGATGGGGAGGGGTATGGATGGTGCCTGGAGCTTGCTGACTTGCCATTCTTGGATTTCTCAGTTCTCGTTTGGAAATAGCAGCCATGTTGAATGCCCCCACCAGACGGGTGAGCTGATAAGTGACTCTGGCTGGGGCGCCCTTCCACTATTGAACCCTTACCCAACTGGGCCCAAACCAGGCTCGAGCCCTGTTCTGACTTCTCTAGCAACCACAACCCAGCTCCTATCTCATCCTGCAAACAGAATGTCTCCCATGATGCCCTTTCCCACCCTGGCAGCCCCATCCTGGAATGTGAGCATGGATACCCAGGCCCAGCAGCTGGTCCTTCAGTTCTCCTCAAGGATAAATGCCACCTTCAGTGCTGCCTGGAGCCACCCAAACTTGGGGCAGGACAGCTTGGTACCCCCTGTGTACAGCATCAGCCAGGTATGGCCCAGCCAGAGCTCCAACCCTCTCCCCCCACCCCCACTGTCTTGTTGCTCAGAGCACAGCAAGTGGAGGCAGACAAATCTCTAACTTATATCATCTGGCTATTTATTTACTTGATCAGTCTTTGTTCAGCTGGTTCTTCAGTCAGTGGAGGGTTCATGGAGCAGTTTCTAATCCTTTTAGTTTCTGAAATTATCCCAGATAAAGTGGCAAGACACCAGCACTCCCACATCCAGCTGTCCTCTGACCACTCAGTCTGCTGCCACATTTTATACCAAGGCCCTCTCTTGGACTTAGCTGTCCTCTACCCCTGTGTTCCTGTTTGTCTCCACAAGGCACTTGGCAGACGTTCCCTATCTTAGGAGGCAGAGCCCTAGAAGCTGAGGAGCTCTTCGCAGAATATTGTGAACTACTGACAGATTAAACTTTATTATGTAAACTAGGAACAGTCTGACTAGCAGACTCTCTTCTGTGTATCTGATATAAAAACCACAATCATATATGTCCATCAAACCATAGCACCAATCTGACTAAGCATGACTAGCTCCTTCCAGTTCTTAAACGCTCACTTGTAGCTTGCTTATTTGTCTTGCATTCTATGAGGGCTCGTAAGCAGGTAGGTGGTAGCAAATGTTTAAAATTTGGGGGGCGCCTGGGTGGCTCAGTGGGTTAAGCCTCTGCCTTCGGCTCAGGTCATGATCCGGTGCTGGGATCGAGCCCCGCATCAGGCTCCCTGCTCAGCGGGAAGCTTGCTTCTCCCTCTCCCACCCCCCTGCTTGTGTTCCCTCTTTCTGTGTCAAATAATTTAAAAAAAAAAGAAAAAAAAGGTTGCTGGGAGCTTCCTGGAGGAAAATTACACTTTAAAAAAATGTTTAAAATTTACTACTGAACCATGCTTAAGATTTAAGACCAAGTCCCATGGGATAACCTAAAATTGATAGCTTAATCCATGGACTCATTTGTTTCTGTGAGCTGGGAGAAGACCACCTTCATTGAGTTTAGCCATGATTTGAGCATCACTGTGTCAGCAGCTGCTGACAGCTGGCTGAAGAATGGGGTCTGGGACAGGGGTGGTATGGGCGTTGGAGGTAGAGGGAGTTCTGGAAGGATGGAGATGCTGGTCAACTCCCTAACCAAAACCCAGAACATAGGGTGGAGCCGTATCCTGCCTGTATACAGATGACAATCAGTTCTGTCCAATTTAGCATGCATTTATTGAATGCCTGCTCTGTGCCTACCTGTACTAGGCCCTGGGAGATACAAGAAAAGTATATAACACAGTGTAATAATAACTACTACTACTGAAGGAGTTCACCCAGCACCATGTATGATAGGGGGTGTTAACATGCATATTCCCATGGGATGCTCTCAATAACCCAGTAAAATAAAGATTATTAGTCCTTGTGTACAAATGAAGAAACTGAGGGTCAGGGGGGAGGTGACTTATCTCCATGCAAAGATCACACAGCTAGGAACCACAAAGGCAACCATTAAGCCTGGTTTTAGCTGTGGTCACTTCACAACTTAGGTTCTTTCCAGTGGACAAGCCATCCCTTCAGATGTGTGGGACAGAGAAGGGAGGCAGGTTATATAGTTAGGTTCCTTGGTTTGTGAGCTGCTGGAGGACAGAGACAACATCTGTGTCTTCTTTCCTCAGAGCTTGACACAAAGTAGACACCCAGAGCATGTTTGTTAATGAGCTCCTGATCACCTGATTAATGTGTATCTGTGCAACAGTTCCACTTTGGGAATAATCAGTGGGATGCTTGAGAATGAAGCAGGAGGAAGACTTCTTTTTTTTAAAGATTTTAAAAATTTATTTGTCAGAGAGAGAGAGCGAGCAAGAGAGCGCACAAGCAGGGAGAGCAGCAGGCAGAGAGAAAAACAGGCTCTGATCTGAGCAAGGAGCCTGATGTGGGACTCGATCCCAGACCTGGGATCATGACCTGAGCCAAATGCAGACCAAGTGAGCCACCCAGGCATCCCAGGAGACTTCTTTCTTGTCAGCAGTGGCACTTGGCCTTAATCCTGGGTAGGATTTCTGTGGGGATGGGAGGGTAGAGAGGAAGAAGAGTGTGGGCAAAGACTCAGACTGGACAGAGCCAGATTTGACACGATGGAGACATTCTGCTCTTTCTTCCCACAGACTCAGGGCTCAAGCCCAGTGACACTAGATCTCATCATTCCCTTCCTGAAGCCAGGGGGCTGTGTCCTGGTAAGGAGTCCTGCCCTCACTCTGTACATACTCCCCTAGCATCTACTCTACAGGGAGCTCATGGGGCAAATGCAGTCTGCAAAAATGTTTGGTTTGGGGACAGCTGGGTGGCTCAGTTGGTTAAGCGGCTGCCTTCGGCTCAGGTCATGATCCCAGCGTCCTGGGATCGAGTCCCACATCAGGCTCCTTGCTTGGCGGGGAGCCTGCTTCTCCCTCTGCCTCTGCTGCCATTCTGCCTGCCTGTGCGCTCTCTCTGACAAATAAATAAATAAAATCTTAAAAAAAAAAATGTTTGGTTTGGCCAGCCTGGTATTTGAAATTTGAATGAGTTGCTACTATTTAAATACTGGAGAGGCTGTATTTTAAAAAGCCGATTTCTGGCTTCTCCTGGGAAGAATCATTCAGGCATGGTGACAATAGGCTTGAGCTCTGTGGCATCTGATTATTTCATTCAGGGCCTCTGCCCTCCTGGTCCTCCTGGATGCCCTGGTCAGCTTCAAGTTTATTTTTTGGGTTGCCACTCTTGACTTGTTGTGTGCCCAACCACAGTTGGACCAAACACAAACCGTGTGCTGCAGAAATACCCTATATCCTTCACTTGCCCTACTCAGCTTCCCCTGGGAGAAGGGGCTACCCTGGCTCACGGGGTGGGGGGCTCTCTGCCCTCAGGTGTGGAGGTCAGATGTTCAGTTTTCCTGGAAGCACCTTTTGTGTCCAGATGGTGAGTTCTTGGAGAGAAGGGGTGGGGTTAGAAGGAGGTTGGGCACTGAGGAGCCTGGCTTGGCCTCACCCTGCTTGACTCAGTCTCTCATAGACACCTCGGGCTCTTCTTGATCCTGGCACTGCTGGCCCTCACCACCCTGTTGGGCATTGTTCTGGTCTTCACCCGCCGGCGTCCACTGTCAGGTAAGCTCACTCTGGAGTAATCTGAGGATTCAGATCTGCACAGTGTCTAAGCTAGTTGTCCCCTACCCTTCCCCTGCCTAACCTCCCTTCCAGAAGAGCCATGCCCCTGCTGGTGCGCGGAGTTCTCTGCAACCCAAAGTGGTGAGCCTCAGGCCTCCTAGTGGTCAGGAATGGTTAAGTCAGAGCAAAGGTCCTGTGCAGATGGTTCACTGTTAGTAGTCTCTGGGAAGTGACCGGTGGGGCCGAAATCCAGCCTGCGCTGCACCTGCCAAACCTGGCGCCCTAGACCTGACCCCTTCCGGGTGCTTTTATCTAATTAGCCCAATGACACCATATAGGCTAAAGTTGCCTTAGGTACTTACCCCCAGTGCAGATAAGGAACCAGGTGGATCACTCGGTGAGTTAGCCCCAAGGTAGGGAAAAGGAGAGTCAGGGTGGAGTAGGGGAGGGGAAGTGCTGGTCTCTCCCTTAGCGGCCCACCCTTTCATCTGCTACTCCCACCCGCAGGCCCTGGCGGAGCGCGGCCGGTGTTGCTCCTGCACGTGGCGGACTCGGAAGCTCAGCGGCGCCTGGTGGGAGCGCTGGCTGAACTGCTGAGGGCATCGCTGGGTGGCGGGCGCGACGTGATCGTGGACCTGTGGGAGGGGACGCACGTGGCGCGCGTGGGCCCGCTGCCGTGGCTGTGGGCGGCACGGGCACGCGTTGCGCAGGAGCGGGGCACCGTGCTGCTTCTGTGGAGCAGTGCCGGCCACAGTCCAGCCCAAGGCCGGGATCCGCACTCCGCACCCCTGCGCGCCCTGCTCCGCGCCGCCCCACGCCCGCTGCTGCTGCTTGCTTACTTCAGTCGCCTCTGTGCCAAGGGTGACATTCCCCCGCCCCTGCGCGCCCTGCCACGCTACCGCCTCCTGCGCGACCTGCCACGCCTGCTGCGGGCGCTAGACGCGCAGCCTTCCACCGAATCCGCCAGCGGAAGCCGCCTTGGGAATCGGCGGTGCCTGCGGGGTCGCCTGGAGCTGTGCCACCTGCTGGAACGCGAGGCCGCCAAATTTTGCCCACCGAGGCTGAGCAGAGACAGGCGTAGGGGTACTAGCTGGAACCCCTGAATGAGCCTTCTACCCTAGAATCCTTGGGGTGCTTCCTCGGGACTACGGGCCAAAAATTCTTACTGCTCTGTTTGCTGGCCTGGGAGCAGAGCACCTCCCTCTCTGTCCCAGCCCCTTCCTTAAGCGTCTGGCTTCTTCCTCGTGTTTACCCTTTAGGAACCTGCAGGGAGAGTCGCTGTTTAATGAGGGCTCCAGTGACCCCAGTTCTTTTGGGGGTGGGGAACTCCTCACACTTCTTTTCTTCAAAATTGCAGAAAGAGCAGTCTGCACATGCTCCAGTCCAGGCTGGAGAGGTGTGGGACAGAGGTAGAGGAGGCAGGAGCCATGCCAATTCTGAGTGAGGGGTAACTCTATTGCGGGCATGGGGGGAGTGGAGAAAAACCCTTTTTGAGGCAGGGATACTGCTTTCCCAGAAAGGAGCCCTGCCCAGAGGATGGAGGGAGGGAGGGAGGGAGGGCGCCTGACCCAGGGAAAGAGGTTTTGGCCTTGGGTGTCCAAGGCAAAGGTGGGGTAGTAGAAACCAAGAGCAAAAGAAAATTAATAAAGGCAAACATAATGGATAAGCTAAGAGACACGGTGTGCTTCTCTAGGGTGCCCAGGTTACTGAGTTGGAGGAGGGGTCAGCACAGCCCTGCCTGGGTTTTATGCATCATTTGTGGGCCCAAATCTTCCATGTCCACACCCACAACCACATCCTTCACATTCTCACAAGCAAAGCCTCTAAACAGCCAAAAGAGGACATGGAAATCTTTTTTTTGTTTGTTTTAATTTTATTTATTTGACAGAGAGAGACACACACACACACACACACACACAGTGAGAGAGGGAACTCAAGCAGGGGAAGTGAGAGAGGGAAAAGCAGGCTTCCTGCTGAGCAGGGAGCCCGATGGGGGGCTCAATCCCAGGACCCTGGGATCATGACCTGAGCTGAAGCCAGGTGCTTAATGACTGAGCCACCCAGATGCCCCAAGACCTTGAAATCTTAATCTTCACTGTGAACAGGTTCAGAAAGATCCATCTATCATGCAACATGGCAACAGCACAAATGGGGCCCCTGTCTGCCTGGCTCTGAGTCCTGAGTTCCTTCCCACCCTTGAGCAGAGGCCAGGAAGGGGTGAAAAGCCCACTTTCTGATGCACTTTGTCCCTCCCTTTAGAGCTCCTGCCCCACAAAGGGTCACTGAGTCCCAAGGCAGATGTGTGAAGGGATCGGGGGTGCCCTGTATGAGGGGATCTAATGGGCAGCAAAATCCCAGATTCACGTGGGAAGTGGAGATGCCCCAGCATTGCCCAGGCCCTCTTCCTTAGGGACTCCCAGGGTGAGTAAGAGCTCCCTTATTCAGCTGTGATGCCGCCACCCTCTTCAGGGGCCCCTCCCAGCCAGGTGTCAGCAGAGAAGGAGGAGGACGAGAGAGGGAGAGAGGGAGAGGAGAGTAAGCCACCACCCCAGTCCAAGGCTGCTGGCTCCCAGACCTGGTGTTGGTGGGAGGGACAGGGCGGGGCGGGAACAGTCAGCTGCCTGCCGGGAGCCAAACCGAAAGGAAAGCACTCCCGGCTGGACTGGGACAAAATTCAGGGCTCCCAGGAGAGGGAGTGCTCAAGCCAGCACTGGAACCCCAGGCTGAAGAGGGATTCTGGCCCCTTGTGCCCACAGGCTTGGGGCTGAATAGGAACGGAGGTACGGTGTCTGCCCCCCCCTTTGGGGGGGCAGGACAGGGCCTTGGGCCTTGGTGCCTCCTGGTACATGGAAGATGCCTGTGCCTTGGTTCCTGTTGTCCTTGGCACTGGGCCGAAGCCCCATGGTCCTCTCTTTAGAGAAGCTTATGGGGCCTCAGGACACTGCCCGCTGCTCTCCGGTAAGTCTGGGCTAATGGGAGGGTTGGGGGAAAGCTCAGGGTTCTGTCTGCCGCCTATTGGAGGCCCTAGCCTGGCTCCTGTCACTGTCACCAGAACTGCCCTGGCTGGTCTGTCTGGTGCTGATGGGATAAGAGAAGAATGGGGAGGGGGCAAGAGCTGGTTTTGTCTTCTTCTGGGAGGGGCTTGAATGGGGAGCCTCAGAAGGTTGGCCAGGGAAAAAATGGCTAGATTCGGTGGCATAAACTCTGATTTGTCTTTCCCTTCTTCCCAGGGCCTTTCCTGCCACCTCTGGGGTGAGTAGCTCTACTTTTAGAAAGAAAAGAACTGTTCAGGGTGGCAGAAGGGAGGGGAGATGTTCCAGTTCCCTGCCCTGACCACCCACCCCTAGCCCAGGAAGAGCCCAAAGCTCCTTGGCTCTCTGGGGGGGTCAGGTGCAACTAACCTCTGGATTATGAACAGCCTTAGCTACCCCCCACCCTTGATGCATAGATGGTGACGTACTCTGCCTGCCTGGGAGCATCGTGTCCGCCCCGGGCCCTGTGCTGGTGCCCACACGCCTGCAGACAGAGCTGGTGCTGAGGTGCCACCAGGAGACTGACTGTGACCTCTGTGTGCGTGTGGCCATCCACCTGGCCGTGCATGGTGAGCATTTCATCCTCTAACTGTATGTGCGCATGTCAGCATGTCTGGGATGGGCACAAGGCTTGGGGAGTCCGCCAGGCAGTCCTGTGCATCCTCAGTGTTCACCTGGAGAACACCAGCCAAAGGACCCCCAGGTCAGCCTGGTCTCCCTGTCTCCCCCACCCCACCTCCGGCCCCAGGCCTGGCCCCTGCTTCTCAGCACTGGGCCTTCAGGAGGGAAGCCAAGCCCAAAGCCAGCTCAGAGCATGGGGCTGACCTGGGCCTTTTTCTCGGGTCATTCTAGGGCACTGGGAAGAACCTAAAGATGAGAACAGGCCTGGAAGAGCAGCTGATCTGGAGCTTGAGGAGCCTAGGAACGGTGAGGGAAACCTGGCTGGCCCAACTACCCCTAGCCAGGGCCTGGCCGGAGGCCCTGGCGCCTGACCAGTACCTCACCCCATTGCTCACAGCCTTTCTCCAGGCCCAGGTGGTGCTCTCCTTCCAGGCCTACCCCACCACCCGCTGCGTCCTGCTGGAGGTGCAAGTGCCTGCTGCCCTCGTGCAGCCTGGTCAGTCTGTGGTATGCAAAATCCTAATCCTAGCAGTAGCCATCTTCTCAATATGGCGTCTCTGAAGTGCTCTTGTGTGTGTGTTATCTCTGTGCGCTGACTCTGGCAGGGCTGTGCACAAGACCTTCCAGCCCTTTATGCCTCTGTTTTCCTGTCTGTAAAATGGGAATAAGAATAGTTCTACCTCATGTGGCTGTTGTGAGAAAAAGATGAGTTGGTATGTGTAAAATACCTCGTGTAATGCCCAGCA
>ML098479.1:56696-93986 GCA_003697995.1 Taxidea taxus jeffersonii | reverse complement strand
CCCCCCCCCGCCCCCGGCAACCAGTGGTCTTTCTACTGTCTCCATAGTTGCGCTATTTTCAGAACATCATTAGTTGGAATCATTCAGTATGTAGCCTTTTCAGATTGGTTACTTTCACTTAGCAACATGCATTTAAGTTTCCTCCATTCTTTTGGTGGCTTGATTGTTTATTTCTTTTTTTCCCCCAAAGATTTTGAGAGAGAGAATGTGTACATGCATGCACGCACACAAACCTAAGTGGGGAAAGGAGAAGATGGAGAAGCAGACTCCTCACTGATCAGAGAGCCTGATGAGGGGCTTGATCCCAGGACTCTGGGATCATGACCTGAGCTGAAGGCAGATGATTAACCGACTGAGCCACCCAGGTGCCTCTTGGTGACTCATTTCTTTTTATCAATGAATAATATGACATTGTGTGGATGTACCACAGTTTATTCACCTGTTGAAGCACATTTTTGTTGCTTCCAAGATGTGGCAATTATAAATAAAGTTGCCATAAATATCCATACACTGGTTTTTGTGTGCACATAAGACTTCAGCTCAATTGGGAAAACACTAAGAAGTATGATTGCTAGATCTTATTCTTAAACTACATTTATTTTTGTAAAAATCATCCAAATTGACTGTACCACTTTGCACTCCCATCAGCAATGAATGAAAATTCCTGTTGCTCCATCTCTTTACCAGTACTTGGTGTTGTGATTATTTTGGATGTTAGTCATTGTAAAAGGTATGTGGTGTTTTAATTAGCAATTTCCTAAGGACATGATGCTGAGCATGTTTTTAGAATGTATTTTATTCAAGTAGAGTTGTTGCACAATTTAGAGCATATTTTTATAGGATTATTTGCAACTTGTGTATCTTCTTTTGATGAGGTGTCTATCCAGATTTTTTGCCTATTTTGTTAATTGGGTTTTGCTTTCTTATTGAGTTTTAAAAATTCCTTGTATATTTTAGATATTTTATCTTACATATGTTTTGCAAAGATTCCAAGTATGTGGCTTTTCATCTGCTAATATTATCTTTCACAGAGTCGTTTTACATTTTAAATAAGTCCAACTTTTTCTTTCCTGAGTCATGCTTTTGGTATTGTATCTAGAAAGTCCCGGTCAACCCCAAGGTCACCTACATTTTCTGTTATTTTGGGTTTTAAATGTAGGTCATGATCCATTTTGAATTAATTTTTGAGATTACAACATTTGTATCTAGATTCTATTTTTTGCATGTGGATGTGCAGATGTTCCAGAACCATTTGTTGGAGAGATTATCTTTCTCCATTTTATTGCTTTTACTTCTTTGTCAAAGTCCAGTTGACTATATTTGTGGGTATCAATTTCTGGGCTTTCTAATCTCTTCCATTCCATTGCTCTATAGAGCTATTATTTTCCAGTACCGTAGACTATCTTGGTCATTATAACTTTATGTCAGATTTTGAAATGAAGTAGTGTGGATTTTCCAACTGTGCCCTTTTCCAGTATTATATTGGCTAATCTAGGTGTTTCACCTTTCCACATAAACTTCAGAATCAGTTTGCCAATACCTACAAAATTGCTTGTTGGGATTTTGGGTGAGATTGAATGGATTGAGTTAAGAATAATGGATATTGTAGCAATACTGACTCTTCTAAATCATGAACATGGGTTAGCTCTCATTTGTATCTTGATTTTTTTTCACTAATGCTAAGTAGTTTTCTGCATAGAATCCCTGTACATATTTTGTTAGTTTTCTATGTAAGTACTTATTTATTTGGTGCCATTATAAACAATATTTTTTAAATTCAGATTTTAATTTTTTATTGCTTATTGATTTTTGTATACTGACCTGGTATCCTGAAACCTTGCTTTATTTTCCCAGGAGTTCCAGGATTTTTTCTCCCCAAGAGTTTCCCAGAAGACTGAAGATTTTCTAGATAAACATCTCTGAGGGGCGCCTGGGTGGCTCAGTGAGTTGGGCATGGGCCTTTGTCTTGGGTAGTGATCTCAAGGTCCTGGGATTAAGGCTCGTATCAGGCTCCCTGCTCAACAGGGAATCTGCTTCTTCCTCTGCCCCTGCCTCTTGCTTGTGCTCTCACTCTCTCTCTCAAATAAATAATCTCTTTTTTTAAAAATCTATAAATAAAAACAGTATTATTTTTTCCTTTATAATCTGAATAGCTTTTTATTTCTTTTACCTGTCTTATTGCACTAGCTTGAACTCCCAGAATGATGTTAAGAAGGAGTGGTAAGAGAGGCTACCGTTCCTCTCCTTCCTTATTATGGGAGGAAGCACCTCATTTCTCACCTATTAACTATAAATTTTGGAAATATTCTAAGAATTTTTAAATTTTTTAAAAATCTTTTTCCCCAAAAGATTTATTTATGTATTTATTTATTTATTTATTTGACAGACAGAGATCACAGGTAGGCAGAGAGGCAGGCAGAGACAGAGGAGGAAGCAGGCTCCCTGTGGAGGGGAGCCCGTTGCAGGGCTCGATCCCAGGACCCCTGGGACCATGAGCTGAGCCAAAGGCAGAGGCTTTAACCTACTGAGCCACCCAGGCACCCCAAGAATTTTTTAATTTTTAAGTGATCTCTACACCCAACATGGGGCCTGAACTCACAAGCTGGAGACCAGGAGTCACATGCTCTACCGACTGAGCCTGCCAGGCACCCCTAGATATTCCTTATAAAAGTGAGAAAAGTTATCTATTCTTAATTTGCTGAGAGTTTTTATTGTGAATGCATGTCGTATTTTGTCATATGCTTTTTCTGCAGAAACTGATATGACTGCACAGGTTTTATTCCTTAACCTATTGATATGGTAATTAACACTGATGATTTTCAAATGTGAAGCAGCCCTTCATGCCTGTAATAAATTGCAGACGGTTGTTGTTTTATTTTGTTTTTGTTTTCTTTCTCATGTTTATCCTGACTCATGTTTTCCAAGCTTCCTGGATTTATGGTTTGGTGACTGCCAATAACTTTGGCAAGTTCTAAGCCATGGATACCTGAAGTATTTTTTGTTCTGTTCTTCTTCTTGCTTTTGACACTCCAGTTACACATAATTTGCATGTTTTAATATTGTATGTCTGTTCGTAGATGCTGAGTTTATTTTTCTCTTTGCATTTAAGTTTGAGAGGTATCCACTATTTACAGATAAGCCACTGAAGGTTTTCTTCTTTTCTTTTTGTTGCTGTTTTTAAAGATGTATTTATTTGAGAGAGAGAGAGTGAGCACAAGTGGGAGGGGGAGAGGGAGAGGGAGAGAGAATCTCCAGCGGACTCCATGCTGAGCAGGGAACTGGATGCAGAGCTTGACTCCAGGACCCTGAGATTACAACCTGAGCCGAAACCAAGAGTCATATGCCTAACCGACTGCACCATCTAGGCACCCTCCCTTTCTTACTTTTTAAAATTGTATTTATTTAAACTAATCTGTACAAGCAACATGGGGCTCAAACTTACAACCCTGAGGTCAAGAGTTGCATACTCTTCCAACTGAGCTAGCTAGGTGTCCCTGCAGTTTTTCTTCATTTCTGATACTGTTTTTTGTTTGTTTCTAGAATTTACTTTTGATTTTTTCTTAGCATTTTCATCTTTTTGCTTACTCTACCCATCTACATCCATTCTTTCATATTGTCATTCTTCCCCCACTACCACTGTTAACATATTAATCATAGCTAATTTAAATTTCCTTTCTAATAATTCCAACATCTGTGCCATATGTAATTCTCATCCTAATATTTGTTTTATTTCTTCAGACTGTTTTCCCTTACCTTTTATCAAGCCTTTCCATTTTGTGTTGAAAGTTGGACATGTTGTATCAGGTAATGGGAATTAAGGTAAACAGGCATTTAGTGTGTATACGTGTGTGTGTGTGTGTGTATGTGTATGTCTTTTGTTTTTTGTTTGCATTCAGTGTGTTTTTATGTTAATCTTGCTAGTGGTGTGCCTGTGCTTAATGTTTGGTGTAGTTGTAGTTGCCAGACATTTCTAACTCTTATAGCTTACCTTTTTTCCTCCTCTTGAATTTTGGTTTCCTTGAGTATACCTCCTCAGGGGGAATCTATCTTGTGGCTCTTTCAACTGTTATCCACTCTTATCATACTGGAGCTCTGTTGGGGAAGCAGTAACATATGGGAATGGGAGCCCTATTCTATGGTTTTTTGCATAAATCTAAGTCTTTGAGCAGCCCTGTGTATTGTGGCCTTTGCAAGAGTTTCTCCAGTGGTATAGCTTTCCACTCACCCACTCAGCTTCATATTGCCTTCCTTGGTTGCATCATCCTCATCTATTTCCTCGAAGCCCTGAATCTTGTTGACTGTGCTCCCTTGCCCCCACCCCCTCAAACGCCTTCTATGACAAGGAAGAGTGGAAGCTGGGATGGGAGTAATTCCCTCTTCTTAGCTGTGGTAAGTCTTTGGAAAGTCCCCTTCCCTGTAGAATTTTGTTATGGAGAAGGCTTAGAATAGATTTTGCAATGGTTACTCTTCTCCTTTCCTTGCCAGAGCCAGGAGGGGATGGTTATTGAATCTCACCATGACAGTCTGATAAGGCTCCTGGAGACAAAGACCATAAAAGTGTAGAGGGTGTCCTAAGACTGTGGCCCTCCAAGAATTTCTCACCCTTATGCTAATCCACACCTAGCCTCCAGCTGTTCATCAAAGTTGCTATTTACATGTGCCTACCACTCATGGTTCCATTAACTTCTTCTCCAGGTAAACAGATCTTGGATGTGTCTCTCTGGATATGGTGGTCTATTCAGATTTTGAGGTAGCAGTTTGCTCTGTGATTTCAGTCCTCTGACGGGCCCAAGAGAAGTCATTAATTTTCAGTTTGTCCAGTTTATTCTCGTAAGAATAGGAGCAACAAAGGGCAAACATTTCTATGTAGAGACTAGGCTACTTTTTTCTATGAAAGTCAAATATAAAATATGTTTTATTCTAGTTTGTTCACAAAATTAATATTCAAAGTTAAAATGTTTTTAGGAAGAAAGCTTTATGTCTGAGAACACATAAGGCAAAAGTACACTTGCACTAAACTTAAGCCACTATAATCGCGTCTGTGTGAATTTGGTTCCAGCACACATTTATATGCTTTAGGCTGTGTGTGAAACATGCCACTGTGCTCCACCAGACTCAGGGAGCTGACATTCAGGTATAGATAGACAAGCAAATAAAAAATATAGGCTATAAAGAAATATAAGCATGATGTTACAGGAAAAGTAAGATGATGCTCAATATAAAAATGCAATTTCAGGGTCAATTTTCCATGCATTCATTTCCATGCAATTTCAGGGTCAATTTTCCATGCATTGATTTAGTTCTAAGCACTTCGAAATGTTCTCAGTAACGGTGTTTGTTCCCTGCAGACCATGTGACTTTGGAAGATGTCAGGGACATATGTTAGAAGGAGTTCTGCACATAAATTACATTAACATCAGGGTTAATCCCCATTTCCCTCATCAACTCGGTGAAAAACATCTCTAATATTGACATTTCCCTATCTTCTTATGGTCTAGTTTTTGACAGGAATACACATGTAATTCTCAAGAAAAGTACATGGATTGAGATATCACAGCCTTAAAATGGGTAAAACAAAACAAAAACTATTACTGCATCACTGAAAAACAAAATGTAATCTTTTGTCTCAGAAAGCAGAGACAGGCACTTTATAAAGAATAACAGAGTCACCTGACAGGCACCAGGACCTGCATTGCCTAGCAACCTTCTATGATTTGCATTAAGTCAGCAGGCTCCATGGTACCAAGGCATAAGGAGATCTCTGTACTATTCTTCAAAATATTTATTAATTTTTTGGCTTTTTAAGTTGGTACTCACTTATTTCCCTTATTGTCCTCCTTGTCTAGGCAGGAATTAATATGTGAACCTCCTTTGTATTTTGACAACACAGACAGACCCCTTGCTTACAAAAAAATGCTAAAACTCTGAGCTATCTCTCAGGCCACTTAATAAAACTTGTTTTTCTTAGGCCCCCATTATTTTTCCTTTTCTCATACCCTCACCTCAAACACAATATGTACCTCACTTATACACCACACCAGGTTTCTGATTTTTCTGGATAACTTAACAGTAGTATTTCTTGGTTTTATAGTCTGTAAAAGGCTGAGGAAGACTAGAGCCTAAAAGAAAATACTTTAGTACTACCATAATTTTTTATTTAGTTTTTACACTGGATACTTCTTTGTTAAGTTAATTTAAAGATTTTATTTATTTATTTGTCAAAGAGAGAGAGAGAGCGTGCACAAGCAGGGGGAGTGGCAGGCAAAGAGAGAAGCAGGCTCCTATTGAGCAAGGAGGCCAATGCTAGAGTTGATCCCAGGACCCTGGTATTATGACCTGAGCCGAAGGCAGATGCTGAACCAGCTGAGCCACCTAGGCATCCCCTACCAAATTTTGTTAAATATTTTTAAAATTGGGGCACCTGGGTGGCTCAGTTGTTAAGCATCTGCCTTCGGCTCAGGTCATGATCCCAGGGTCCTGGGTGGAGCCTCACATCAGGCTCCCTGCTCAGCAAGAAGCCAAATGAGTTGGGGGAAATCGGAGGGGGAGATGAACCATGAGAGACTGTGGACTCTGAGAAACAAACTGAGGGTTTTAGAGGGGAGGGGTGTTGGGAGGACCTGGTGGTGGGTATTAAGGAGGTCATGTATTGCATGGAGCACTGGGTGTGGCGCATAAGCAATGAATCTTGGAACACTGAAAAAATAAATTTAAAAAAATAAAAATAAATAAAAAATAAAAATAAATTTAAAAAAGGAAGCCTGTTTCTCCCTCCCCCACTTCCCCTGCTTATGTTTCCTCTCTCACTGTGTCTCTCTCTGTCAAATAAATATACAAAATCTTTAAAAAATATATTTTTTAATTTACTTATTAGGTAATTTCTACTCCCAATATGGGGCTTGAACGTGGGACTCTAAGATCAAGAGTTGCATGATCTTCTGACTGAGCCAGCCAGGTACCCAAGTACTAC
Source organism: Taxidea taxus jeffersonii (assembly GCA_003697995.1). Lineage (NCBI taxonomy): Eukaryota > Metazoa > Chordata > Mammalia > Carnivora > Mustelidae > Taxidea > Taxidea taxus. The sequence goes on along the minus strand of ML098479.1, from coordinate 87,016 downwards.
CATTGTTTGAAATGGAAAACAATACCCCTTTCATGAAGATGGTACTGGAGGTGATGCAGGAAGCCCTGGTACCTCCCAAAGCTGAAGCCAAAGCAAAGGCTTTGAAGGCCAAGAAAGTGGTGCTGAAAGGCATCCACAGTCAGGGAAAAACAGAAGATCCACATGTCACCTACATTCCCATAGTCTGAGATGCTGCCTCTCCAAAGGCAGCCCAAATATCCTTGAAAGTGTGGCCCCAGGAGAAACAAGCTTGACCACTATGCATCATCAAGTCCCCCTTGACTACCAAGTCAGCCACGAAGAAAAGAGAAGACAACAACACACTTATGTTCATTGTGGATGTCAAGGCCAACGAGCACCAGATCAAACAGGTTGTGAAGTTCTGTGACATTGATGTGGCCAAGGTCAACATCCTAAACAGGCCTGATGAAGAGAAGGCATACATTCAGCTTGCACCTGGCTAGAATGCTTTGGATGTTGTCAACAAAATTGGAATCATCTAAGCTGAGACCACCCTCCTAAATCTAAATCTAAATTTTTTCACCACAAGAAAATATAAAGATAAAAAGGAAAAAAAATGAAAAAATAAAAGTAACATCTTATTTTTATTCTTTAGGGGACTACCACTTGTTCTTTTTCACTAAACCAACAACAACCAAAAAAGACTGAGAGATAATGGGCCCAAGTGGAAGACTTACCAGAGTCCCCTTCAGAGAACAAGCAGTGGTATTTCAGACTCAGCTTTCACACCAAGTCCTGCTGCCGAACAAGTAGTGTTCCTTTCCTGCCCTCTCTTTCATTAAAAACTGCAAAATTTAGGAGGACAAAAGGTTCTTACAATTCTTGACACACTGTATTCCTCTCCCCATACATTTGCTATCTTTAATGGCCTTTAAAATGTCTCTGTATCTCTAGCTTCCCCTTTCTAAATGCTACAACATGAAACTTCAGTGGTTTCCAAGGGGAACCCTTAGCCTTGCTCTGCACACACTGGCTGGCTAGCACGTGTAGTTACAGCGGGGACCAAGGCTGGCCTTAGCGATAGTCAAAGTTCAAGGCTGTCACACTTGAGCTCCATCTCTCCATTGGTAAGAACACTAGAGATAGTAAAAGATGAGAAAATAAGTCTTTACTTGCCCAGTTGCAGAGAGACATTGTTCTCTTCTTTTTTAAATGGAATTTTTTGGTAATTATGAAAATGAAATCCTGAAGTTCTAGGTCTTTATGGCCTTATCAAGTATCTCCTGTGTCAGATGAGCTAACCATATGATCTGTTCTTCCCCGGAGAAGGGAGGGCTGGTCTCCCCAAGTGAGAGCAGACTGATGGAGGCAGGAATGGTCCAAGCTCTGCAGTGGACTCGCTCCTGTTCTGTGGGGGATCAGAGATGCCAATATCTATGTCTACACATTCCTGTTAAGTCCAATGGGGCTTATTTGAGGTAGATTTGAAGCATGCATAAGAAATGTTAGCCTAGGGGCATCTGGGTGGCTCAGTGGTTTAAGCCTCTGCCTTCCACTCAGGTCATGATCTCAGCGTCCTGGGATTGAGCCCCGCATCGGGCTCTCCACTCAGCAGGGACCCTGCTTCCTTCCCTCTCTCTCTTTGCTGTCTATGCCTACTTGTGATCTGTCAAATAAATAAATAAAATCTTAAAAAAAAAAAAAAAAAGAAATGTTAGCCTAAAGCCTTAGAGTACACTGTCTCCATCTGAATGATTTTATCATTAAGAAGTTTTTGGAAGAGGGAACACATGAACAAAGCAGAGGCTAAATATACCAAATGTTCTCTGGGTCATTCTAATATTTTCTTGTGAGATAAGTAAATGAATGTATGGATTATGGGTAACATACTGTTGAAAAATCCCTGTAGTCTTGAAAGCTACAGAAAAGAGGGGAACCAATGTTCATTTGGCATTCACTGACCATCTGAAGCCCAATGTCCAACATGTGATCAGAAATGCAAATGTTAAAAACAACTTCTAGATGTTCAAGAAAGACACAGTCAACTGGGAACTGGCATATATTTGTCATAGCAAATTCTAGATGATAGTTTAATGTGCTAGATAATTTCCAGGGATTATTTGATATCAAGAACTTTTACTCATACAAAATTACATATTTGGCTCTTCCCCAAGTCATTCCCCATTATTCAGTTTATGTTATTTAAATTTGAAAAAAATCAAAGTAAGTAAAGACATTATGTTTGGTAAGCACCCTGTAAGGAGCATAGGTATCTCGAGAACTTGAGGCTTTCTCTCTTCCCACAAGTGAGCTAGAAATGGAACAATGAGGCAATTCTACACCTATCAAAATCAAACACTGTTTATCTGAAATATCCAACAAATGGAGGCTATTATATTTTCTTGACTTGAAATAGGCACATGATTTCTTCCACCTTCCATCCGGCTTGTCATAAACAGACCCAACCCCAAATCTGAGAGAGACGTCTTTGTCCCACAGCATGTCCTCTATGCTCATGGCTTCCACTGTGACCACTGCAACTCCCAGGGGCTAGAATTGTTGACTGGGGCCATATCGTTGAAGGCAGGTTGGCAAAGGGAAATAGTTATTGTGGCAGAGTCAGTGAAGAGAATGTTGCTCTGCTGTAGGTGGGTTGAACTGACACTTAACTGAGGGCTTGAGAAAGGAGGGAATGATCCTCTGAGAATGTTAAATAAAACTTACCAGCCTGACCTCTGGTGACATGAGAGGGGTAAAGGATGGAATTTTTTTAAATGGCATCATACGCATGCTTTCAGCCAAGATCATTTAATAAGGACACTTGCACACCAAATGAAAACAACAAACCAAAAAACAAATAAGCAAACAAAGCCCTCCAACAAAACAAAACAAAAACAAAAAAAACCCCAAGCTCCAAAACTGGCCAAAACACATGAAAAACAAGGCATCATGCAATGAGACTGGGAGAAGAAACTGGTCAACCTAACTACTGAGGAGGTGGATGGGGTAAATATGATTAAGAAGTAGCAACAGAGGGGCACCTGGGTGGCTCAGTGGGTTAAAGCGTCTACCTTCGGCCAGGTCATGATCCCAGGGTCCTGGGATCGAGCCCTGCATCGGGCTCTCTGCTCAGCAGGGAGCCTTCTTCCTCCTCTCTTTCTGTCTGCCTCTCTGCCTATTTGTGCTCTCTCTCTCTCTGTCAAATAAATAAATAAATAAAATCTAAAAAAAAAAAAAAAAGAAGTAGCAACAGATTTCAAGTGCTGGGAGATGGGACAGGTCATGCGCTATTAAAGGAAGCACTTAGACCAGCCAAGACTGTAAAGGCCGATGAAGGGTGATGCTTTAGTTTGGGTTTTATTTTTTCATTTTTGGGTGTTTTGTTTCTGTTTTTGCCCAGACACATGCTCCACATTTAAAGGTGAGATGGAGAGGCCCTAAACCCAGTGCAATTTATAGCCCAAAGATCAGGAGATCAGGACCAGGAAAGAGGAATTTTCTTTTTTTTTCAAAACAGTGTATTTTATTTGACATTAGACAATATTCCCCAATTCTCTTGGTCGTGACACGTAGATGGCTTTAGATTGTTTTCGTGGTCACCCATGTTGAAGATTTTCAAAACACTAACTCTCATTTCTCTAAGTTTTTGAGGAAAGAGGCATTTTTAAAAAATTATACACTGACCAGTGGGAGCTGTACTTTAAAGGGGAATACGAGTTCTGCAAGGGAGTTCAAGTCAAAGGAGTTGAATACTAAATTGAACACATTTTCCCTAGAAAGTTGCTGAGCTGTATTTCATTTTATCTTATACCGGATCTTTATAACCCAGACTGCTGTGGAGGAGTGCAAATTGTCCACTGAGTTGAGGTAGTAAATAACTCAGCCTGAATTCCGGTACGTCTTTAATTTTTCATAGTAGAGCTGAAAAGCAGATGTCTAAGAAGCAGTTGTTTGTGTGTGTCTGGAGGATTTTCTTCTTAGCATTATCAGCGACCTCAGTAGGAAGAAAGTAATTTCACGAGCTAGTAACATTATTTAAATATTCACACACACACACACACACACACACACACCCCTTATTTTTAGCATAGGCACACAGGCACTCCCTCCCACTAAATGTTCTCCCATCTTTATGACATGAGTTTCCTCATTTATAGCTGGGATTTTTGCCAAGCTTCTAGTGAAATAAGGCGTGTTTATGACTAAGACTTACTTTCACAGCTTCAAAAAATCTTTCAACTAGGTAGTTGAGGAACTTAACAAAATCTTCCTTCCCTAAAGTCACTATAATTCATGGAGATATCAGTGTCAGGCAATTTGAATTTCTTGTGGTTGCCAAGAGTTACGATCAGTAATTTATAGTTAGGGGATCTATTAAGAACACCTTTAGTTTTCTCTGGAGTTTGCCTAAAGACTAATTCAATTTCTTTGACCTCCTTTCATACCTTTTACCTTATGGTATCCTATGGGGTTTTATATTATTTCTCCCAATGGAAAATAGAGAAGACTTCCATAGAAAAGAGCCTGATATTTAAAATGTTCAATGCTTATCAGATACATGGTTTGCAAATATTTTCTCCCATTCTGTAGGTTGCCTTTTCATTTTGTCGACTGTTTCCTTCACTGTGCAGAAACTTTTTAGTTTGAAATAGTCCCATTGTTCATTTTTGCTTTTGTTACCTGGGCTTTGGTATCATATTCAAAACTTCATTGCTAAGATCAAAGTCAAGGAGATTTTCCTCAATGTTCTTTGGTAGGAGTTCTATGGTTTCAAGTCTTAAATTTAAGTCTTTAACACATTCTGAGTTGATTTTTGTATACAGTGTAAGGATCTAATTTCATTCTTTTGCATGTGGATATCCCATTTTTCCAATACCATTTATTGAAGAGACTATCCTATCCCCACTGTGTATTCTTGGCACACTTGGCAAAGCAAATACTACATAATCTCACTTATATGTAGAATCTTAAAGTCAAACTTGTAGAATCAGAGTAGAACAGTGGGTTGCTAGGAGCTGGGGGAGGGGTAAGGAAAATGGAGAGACACTGGTCAAAGTGTCTCTTTGAATACAAACTTTCAATTATAAGATGAGTAAGTTCTGGGGATCTAATATATAGCATGGTGCCTGAAGCTAATAATACTATATCATATATTTGAAATTCACTGAAAGAGTAAATTTCTTTTTACAGTTTAATTTGTTTATTTCATAGAGATGTTACAAGTAGGCAGGTGGGGCATGCGGGGGTGGAAGCAGGCTTCCTGCTGAGCAGAGAGTCCGATGCGGGGTTCAATCCCAGGACCTGAGATCATGACCTGAGCCAAAGGCAGAGGCTTAACCCACAGAGCCGCACAGGCGCCCCCATTTGATGCTATTTTAAATAGAATTGTTGGGGGTGCCTGGGGTGCCTCACTAAAACTAGGATAAACAGTGCTTCATAATGTTCCCATTTGCTAATGAGATCCAGGATTGCAATGTCACTAGCTATGCAATGTATTTGAATTTTAAAATTTGCTTCAACATGCACTGCCAAAATAATTTTGCTTTCATTTTGAACAGGTTACCAGCAAAATATTAATTCCTGGATAACTTAGCTCAAAGTTCAATTCCAGAAGAACTTCTAGAAACACTCAACATGCTCTTATAACAGATTATTTTTTTTTTTTTAAGATTTGTTTATTTTGAGAGAGAGAGAGAGAGAACACAAGCATGAGCAGGGGGAGAAAATCTTGCCTGCAGACTTCCCACTGAGTGAGGAGCCCGAGAGGGGCTCAATCCCACAACCCTGAGATTATGACCTGAGCCAAAATCAACAGCTGGGTGCTTAACTAACTGAGGCACCCAGATGCCCCCTTATAATAGATTTTAATAGGAAACACAAACATAAAGCTCCTATAACTCTAAGCTTCAAGCACTACTTTGGAACTATAAGAAAAAATGGTAGTAAAACCAACACTACTGTATTTCCATATAGCTTCTCTACCAGGCCTACAAACTCTTAACTTACAGCCCTAAGATCAGCCAGGACACTCTATTTCCTGATACTTATCATAGATTTTAAAATGCTTTTATTGTAAAATTGATGATTAGTATAGAAAATTGAGGAAATGATAAAGTAAAATAACCTAGAGCTCTATACTTTCCAGAGAACTTTATTTTTGTGTGTTTACTACAAATATTTAATGCCTTTTTGTTTTTACTATGTTATCATGACCATCTTTTCATATCCTTAAGCATTCTGTAAAATCAAGTTTGATGTTTATATGTTATTGTATTCTAGCAATACATAATTTAACCATCTCCCTATAGTTATGAACCTCTTTTTAGCATGTTTTAATATTATAATGTGGTGTATGTACTGCAACATAATTCTCTGATTCACAGCAGATATATGCTTTATTAATATATTTATCTTTTTAGTCATCTACTATCCTTGTCTTGGCTCACCAACATTCTCCATCATACTCTCTTAGAAACAGTGATTAGGCAAGGGGTGCTATCATTACCTAAGTAGGTTAATCTAAGACATTTTGTGGTTTGATAGACAGGCACCAGGAAAATAGGAGAAGAAATGCTCTTTTACCTCTGGAGTTGCTAAAGCAGAGAGGATGGAACTCTGCAGCTGTTGGGGGCCATGTTTTCTTCTTGAGAGGAAACCCATCTGAAGAATGAAGTCAAGTGAAATGATAGATGGAGTCCAGGACAGTCCTGGCATATTCTGGTTATTACTGCCCGAGCTTGGGCCCTGGATGTTGCAACTCTCCCTTCAATCTTGTAAACTTCCTTAGTATTCTTTATAACTTTAGGAGCAGCCACATTTCCACTTTTTGCTTGAATTATTTAGAGTTGGGTAGTCATCACTTAAAACTGAAAAAACTTATCTAGGCATCTCATGATTTTTTAAAATATTTTATTTATTTATTATTTTTAAAAGATTTTATTTTTTTATTTGGCAGAGAGAGACACAGCAAGAGAGGAAACAGAAGCAGGAGAGAGGGACGAGAAGCAGGGGGAATGGGAGAGGGAGAAGCACACTTCCTGCTGAGTAGGGAACCTGATACGGGGCTTGATCCCAGTACCCTGGGATCATGACCTGAGCCAAAGGCAGACATTTAACAACTGAGCCACCCAGGCACCCCTAAAGATTTTATTTTTAAGTAATCTTAAACGCTCAACATGGGGCCCAAACTCCCAATCCTGAGATAGAGAGTCACGTGCTCCACTGACTGAGCCAGCCAGGTGCCCCTAATGATTTCCTTTTGAAGGCTGCTTTTTAGGGGCAGACTTTATGCCTAAAAGAATAATAATAGTTCACAGTTCTTGATATATACTCCAAAACTAAATTCCAGAAAATTAACATCGATATGTACTCCATTAGTAATGGAGACCACAGACCAGGTTTCTGAAAAATCCCCATATGATAATGCAACTGTGGGTTTGAGGCTGGTTATAACTCTGAATTTTCATTTTACTTATTTCACCAATAGTTATAGATCAGCTGCTATAGTGTGCCAGGAATTGTCCAAAATTAGAGTATGAAGATGAAGAATACAAAAGCCAAATTTAAAAGAGTTCATGCCTAGTGGGGGAAGGAGAAGACTTCCCATCCGAATATATCATGAGGTGGTCCATGACATATTAATAACATGCTTGAGAAGTGAGCAACCAGGAGGCTATCAGCACCCAGCCTGGCTTTGCAGGAGTGATAAAAAGTATAGAACCTCAACAGTATTTCAAAAATAAGAAGTGTGGAGCAGGCATATCCATAGTAAAGATCTGAGAAAGCCTCAGAATCCCTAACAGAGAACAGAGTTAAAGGAAGGTATTTCTCTTGCAAAGCATTCAGGAAAATGACCATACAAAATGAGATGCATTTCTATACACTAAAATATCTGAAAAAGAAATAAAGAAAGCAATCTTAACTTTAATAGCAGCAAAACCAATAAAATACATAGGAACAAAGTTAACCAAGGATGTAAAAAAAAAAATCCATACACTGAAAATAAGACACTGAGGAAAGAGATTTAAAAAGACACAAATAAGTGGAAAGGTAGCCCATGTTCATGATTCCAAAGATTAGTATCGTTAAAATGTTCATATTACCCAACATCATCTACAGATTCAATGTAACCTCTAACAAAATTCCAAAGGCATTTTTCACAGAAAGAGAAACAATCCTAATATTCCTATGAAACTACAAAAGACCTTGAATAACCAGAGCAATCTTGAGAAAGAATAAAAATGCTGGAAACACTGAACTTTCTGATTTTAAAATATATTACAAAGATACAGCAATCACAACAGTGTGGTACTGGCATAAAAAATAGACAGGGACTTGGATGCCTGGTGGCTCAGTGGGTTAAGCATCTGATTTTGGCTCAGGTCATGGTCTTGGTGTCCTAGGACCCAGCCCTGAATCAGGCTCCACACTCAGCGAGGAATCTGCTTCTCCCTCTCCTTCTACCCCTCCCCCAATTCATGCTTGCTCTCTCTTTCTCTCTCTCTCAAGAGAAATAAATAAAATCTTAAAAAAAAAAATAGACATTGACCAATGTAACAGAATTGAGAGCCTGGAAATAAACTCTTGCATATATGGTCAACTAATATTTAAGAAAGAAGCCAGTAATACTCAATGGGAAAAGGACAGTCTTTTTAATTAATGGTGCTCGGAAAACTGGATATTCACTGTAGTAGAATGAAATTAGACCCATATCTTACATCATTCACAAAAATTAACTTGAAATGGATTAAAGACTTAAATCTAAGATGTGAAACCATAAAACTTCAAGAAGTGAACATAGGGAAAAAGATCCTTGATATTGGTCTTGACAATGACATTTTGGATCTGACACAAAAAGCACAAGCAACAAAAAGCAAAAACAAACAAGTGGGACCATGTCAAACCAAAAAATTTCTGTAAAACAAATGAAACAAAATGAAAATGGAACCCATGGAATGGAAGAAAATATTTACAAACCATGTATTAGATAAAGGGTTAATATACAAGAAACTCCTACAACTTAAAAGCAAAACAAAACAAAACAAACCAATCTGACTGAAAATAAGCTGGGGACCTGAATAGATATTTTTCCAAAGAAGATATTCAAATGGCCAAGATGTGCATAAAAATATACTTAACATCCTTGTAGACATTTGCCTGAAGAATCATGAGATGCAACACAAGATTAGAAATGGTGGTGTGGCATGTTCTGGGTATAAGGGGCAATGATTCTCCTCTTTCCTTCTTAATGGTCCATGGTTCCAAACAGATAACAGACAACATTGAAAAGCTCAACTGGTACCCCAAGAAAACATGTACGTTAGCTGAGAGAGAAATTACTGGGAGATCTGTAGATGTCAAAGCAAGTTCAAGGGAATGATGTAACAGAGGGTGCATTTGGGACTTGCTCTGGGATTCAGCTGAGTTTGTGAATTTCTCCTGAGGGCAAGGTGAGAGGAAACAAACTTAAAGACAATACTGCATAAGTTCTAACACTTTAGATGGCAGCAGGGGACGAACACAGAACAAGATGGATAAAAATGGTGCTTCCCTACCAATGACATAGTAGCATATGTGTGAGCCAGGCGATTAGACATCAATCCCAAAGAGTTGGAGTCTAAACCCCAAATTTGTCTTAAAGCCTAAATGAGAACTCACCAAAGTAACTAGGCTTATCTGGATGTCATAATAAGATTCTAGTGATAACAATGTTATCATTATTACATCAGAGAGCACAAGGGGCTGGGGTAGAGTATGCTATGATAGACAGTAATTTGTGGAAAGACACAAAAATTACATTCTGTGACCTAATGCCTAAGTCTGTGGTCTATCAATTTATATGGCTATGTTTTCTTTAACCAAGTCTACTCTAAATAGAATATTGGATGGGCGACTTTCTAGAATTTCATGTACTATTATAAATACCTACCCAGTACTATATAAAAATTTAAGATTTCAGGGGCACCTGGGTAGCTCTGTTGGTTAAGTGTCGGCCTTTGGCTCAGGTCATGATCCTAGAGTCCTGGGATTGAGTCTAACATTGGCCTCCTTGTTCAGTGGGGAGCCTGCTTCTCCCTCTACCTGCCACTCCCTCTGTTTGTGTGCGTGCTCTCTCTCTCTCTCTCTCTCTCTGTGAAATAAATAAGTAAAATCTTTTAAAAAATTAAAGATTTCCTATATTTTACTAGCTGGAAAAATGTTACGGGTAAAATCTAAATTATGCTATTTGGGAGTTAAATGATCAATATTCCTTGCTAATCGTCAATATAAAAAAAATAAATGGATCACCTGCAATAATACAGGAATAGGACTTGTTCCTGTTTGTAATATAAACCCCTTCCAATGTTTACTTATGACTACTTGTTCTCTCTTTAAGGCAAATCAAGTTACTCCAGGAGACAATGATCACAGCCCCCATTGGATCCCACCTTCTGGTCCTTGGCCTTTCTCATAGCAAGCCAACTCAGGACAGGGTCGGTTTTGCCTTCCAGTTTCTGCCTTTTCAGGTTATGCACAGCCATTATACCCCTTTCCCTGCTTACTGGTAATTTTTTCCCCTTTAGCAAAAAGTAGGTTTTCTTCTGGAAAATATCCTGGAGACCTTGGTTTTTAAAGTTTAATGACTCTTACAAGAATTTGTGATTTAGAACAACAACAACAACAAAACAGCTTTGTAAACCAGCTACACGTTATGCATAATACAAATATTTAGGAGTACCAATCTCCTTAATTTTCACTGTTTTCACCCCTTCTCTAATAATACCATTTTTCATTTGAGAAGCCTAGCATGCCCTCTGCAAGGACATGGCTCACAAGGGTTGTAAGAATATTTCTTATGCTTCCTTGTGTTGGCGCACCATACCTCAAGATCCTGCGAACGTCTCCCCTCTCCTGACTGCCACCGCCTCAGAGCAACCAAGGTAATAAGAACACTCTTGATGACCCGCTCCCTTACTGATGGCTCCTTCCTTCCATGCTTGAGACCCAATCATTTTACTCCTTAGCTTTTCCTAGAACATAGCAACTACATTGAGGAATGCCTTCTCTTTCTCTCATTCTTGCTGTCTTCTTGTAGGAGTTTATGGTAACCTACCAATTGTATTGTCCCACAAGGATGCAAGATCTTCTTTTTATGATCCTTTGTAGGTTCTGATGTTTAAAGATTAGAATTTGTATTTCATACAACTAGAGAGGAGGACATAGCCTGTGTTCACTAAAATGATGGGTTCATTGAGAAGGTTTTACATCCATTTGCAAGGGACAAAAGACGCCTTTATTTTGATTTGCTTTTTTGTTCTTGTTAAATAAGACTAGAAATAACTCACAGGATATTCATGGTTACAGTACTCCTTTAAGAAAGGGGTAGTCTGTTCAATATATCCATGGAAATAAGCAAAGGTAATTTATAAAGAAAAATGTATAGTATTCTAATAATAATTACTGCTATCATTCATACTGCCCTATCACATAATTCTCACTTTAAGTATTTAAGTAGATTTCCAGATAAATTCTACATTCCTTTAAGAAAGAGGAAGCCTTTATCATGTGTTTTCATTTTATCTGGGATACCTACCAAAGGTCTTTTCGTACAGTGGGGCTTTCATATGTATGTATTGTAGGTATATATATGTATATATTCTAAATACATCATAATATTAAATATATACATATATTATGTCTCATACATATATCTAATATTTTCATACTTGGTGTGATTCTTATTTCAATAGACAATTTTTTTTTCAGTAGGGAGAGAAAGCCAAATAAAAAGATTTAAAAATCCTAGAGCCCCACGTGAGACTCGGAAACATCAATGGCACTACGAATTCCGAAGCCGTGTGCTAAGCCAACACGAGGAAAGGGGTGAGAGCAGAGCTGCGGGCCGGACTTGGCAGAAGCGCCCGCAGTGTGGGGCCGCCCGCCCGGGGACACAAGGACAGCAGAGCGGGTGTCCCGGAGTCCAGTGAAGACTCTCCCGCGGCGGGAGGCCAAGCCCTCCCGTTCCACATTCGGAAGCCGTGCCGGGCGCCTCCAGCCTCCCTCCGGGCGCCCCCCGCATATTCCCTCGCGCGTGGCGGACTCGGACCCTGAAGCCCCTGTACGGCGCCCCGCGCTCCGCCCGGGCACGAGGTGCGGGTGCGGCCAGGGGAGGGCGCGAAGCCGGGAAGGCTCCCTCGGCGTCCGCAGGCAGCGCTTCCACCGGCCGCGCGGCAGCGCCCACCCTCCCCGGCGCGAGGCTCGCGCGAGCCGCTGTGGGCGAGAGGCTGCACTGCCCGCCTCGCCGCCGCCCTCCTGCGGGCGGCTGTGCTGTGGCGGCGCCGCGGAAGCACTCCCGAGGAAGGCTGCGACGGCCGACGTGCTGTTTCCAAGACTAGGCTTGAGACCCGACGAAAGGCTCGAGCGGGGCCCAGTCCCCGGGTCCCTGTGCCGTGGCCTGCCGAGAGGGGTCGGCGCGCTGTGGGCGCGTTTGCACATTTCTCCGGTGTGGCTGTCAACCTGTCCTCCTCGGCCTAATGACCTCTCTGCCGCCTTATTCTCTAATCAGCATCCCACGCTGCGTAAATCCACTTGCTCGCGCACAGTCTCCACCGACCCCCCGTGACTCCGACGCCCAGGACCCTCAACACCCGCAGAGCACGGGGCTTCCTTCCCAGTGCCTTTGCAGCGGGCTCTCCTCCTTGCCTTTCCCTTCCCGCCGTCCTTCTCATTTCCCTGGCTTCATCTATGCCCATACGGTCCGCCGAAGACCTTCAACTGCATCGCACAGTAACAGTCGGGCCCCTTCAGAATCAAAAGTGAATTATCTTTGCCTTAGTTTCCCCGTTTGGTAAGACGTCGGAGGATTCGTATAGCAAAGCCAGGCAGGACGATAAACCAAATTCTTCGACAGTCCATTTTTCTTTCTTTCTTTCTTTCAACATTTTACTTATTTGACAGAGAGAGACATAGTGAGAGAGGAAATACAAGCAGGGGGACGGGAAGAGGGAGAAGCAGGCCTCCCGCTGAGCAGGAAGCCCAACACAAGGCTCCATCCCAGGACCCTGGGATCAGAACCCCCAGCTGAAGGCAGATGCTTAATGACTGAGACACACAGGATCCCCCAACCCACATTTTTCTAAATGGATTACTAAATGCATATTGCTAATCACATCATTTCGTGTATGCAAAACAAACCAAGAGAGAGGGAATCAAGATGTCATTATCCACTGCTAATTACAGATTAGAGGATTAAGTTGGAAAGAATCTCACTGTAGGAAAATGGTAAAGGGAAAAAAATATCAAGAAGCCTAATACTGTTACATTCAACAGAGACAACAAAGAAAACAGAGTTTAAGCCTTTCTTCAAAGGATTGTAGAAGCAATTGATAGATTTTTACAATCCAATTAGCTGGGGTTTTCTGTTCATTTGTTTGCTTGTTTAATAATCAAAAGTTCAAACTCTACCATCAGTACATTTCTAAAGCAAAAGAACTCAGGGAATGGCAGAATCTCCCCGGCACAGACAGAAAAGAAAAGGGGCTCAATAGTTTTATAGCAATGGGTTCCTTACCATGAAATTCTCGATTTTGGTCCCAGTTGTGCTACCTTCTGCGGACTATCCTCTACTCCCTCATGGTATCATGAGCTTTACACCAGAGCCATCTAGACAGGTGCGCTTTCCCAGTGACTCTGAAACCTTATTGGTCATGCTAAATTAATCTTAGCCTACAAAGAAGAGTACATGTTCCTGTGCCGCAGAAATGTATTTGTTCATTTTTAGGTGTTTTGAGGGATAAATCATGTCACTGCATAATGCAACAGAACAATTCCATGCGTCATTGTGCTCGCTGTACTGATTGAACTTGTCCACCAAGAGAGAGGTTTTGAAAGTTAACAGCATCCAATCTCCACACCCAGTCAATTTATATTATCTATCAAACAAATATGGTGTGGCCTGGAGAAGTCACAAGAAAAAAATGGGGCCTTTTGCTGAAACTAAATAGCACTTAAATATCTGTAAGTCTCCATTACTAAGGAATAGAATGATTCTTCTTTTAATATAAACTAACAGTTTTAAGTGGGAGAATAGAAAATAAAATTTTCTTACTATTTTTGAAATTATATTGGCACACCTCATCATTTACTTGATTCGTCCTATAACATAAGGTAGCTAGCCTGTCTAAAACGTCCACTATTCTTCAGTCAATATGGAAATATAACTAATCATGAATATTTACAAAAATGGGAGTAATATTTCTTTAGGTGAGTTACAATGAGCTCAGTTTTGTGGGAAAAGAACTGGAAAAACCTAAAAGCTAATATGATGTCATTTTTTCTGCTAATGCAGATAAATCTGTCCCTAATAAAAGCCAGAGTTTTATTGCAGAATGCAGTTGCAGATAATAGTTGTTGTGATGTAAATGATACAATTTTATCTCACCGGGGAAGCAAAGGCAATTGAAGTCTTTAGGTCATTCCCACATTTTAAGTATTCATTTACACTTTTTTCCAAATGAAATATTTTGCCCTATGTATAGTGTTGTAACTTTGGAATCTAAATACAGTGATAAAAGAGCGACTTGGATTTAATTATTAGAACTGGCAAGTCATTCAATCATTTATTCCAAAACTAATCATGGAGCATCTTCTCTGTGCCACAAGGGGTTAGAACTGGAAGACGTTCACAACCGGAGCCCCAACAGAGGGTACAGCTTAGTGGTTTTGAGTTTGCACTATTTCTCTATTTTTCTAAATCTGATAGTCATGCCAGTCTCTTTGGCTAACAGCCGCCTCCACACTAAAGCTGTGACCTGTGGCTGTGGCACAAAATTTTCCCTTTGAGAGATCTCATGGGGTCGGGGGGGAACCTGCCAGTGCTGCCGGCACCTCTACCCTCAGAAACAGTGACAGGCAGAGCAACCTGGGCAACTTGGAATCAAAATACCACATTGTGGGCTCCATTTTCTCTTTAAGTTGGGTTGCATATCAGGACGAGATGCTAATCTTCTAAGAACCACCAAAATTCCTGTTATCGTCCTTCATTCCATCTCCTTCCATGCCAGCTAGGTGAGGACTTTCTCCCAGAGGACTCGCAGCATGGGTGAGTACCAACATGCTTCAGAGGTAAGAGGGCAGCACTGTTTCCTGTTTGAGCTACGTTCGACATTCTATGTAGCATTCTGTCTGTTCTGATTTTTGTGAGGTGTAACTGACATAAAATAAACTACATGTGTTTAAAGCAATTTGAGAAGTTTCCACACATTTGTATTTCCATGAAAGCACATCACAGTCCAGATAATGAACAAATCAATAACCTCAAAAATGCTTCCTCATGCCCCTCTGGTACTTGGCATTCTAAGCCCCAGATTTTTCAATTGTTAAAACAGCATGAACATAACAACCTCATAATGTTTTAGTAACAATTTACAAAATTCGAAAGGGCACACTAGGTAGCAGGGGATAAGGTTGTGTTAGATCTTTACCCCCACTTTGCATTTACTGAATATGCAGGAATCATCACGTTCCCACTGACCATACCATTTTATGCTTCTCATTCTCTTCCCTCTGATAAGTCAAATCTGCTCTCATGCTTATAACCAGAAATGAAAGATTCCTGTGTAAGTTCCACATGGGTTTGCTAAGCAAGATGTGCAGGACAGAACTGGGCATTTTGAACTATCCAGGGAAAGGATGGTAACTACAGACACAATCCCTAGTTCTGGGTGATCACTAAGCCAAAGCCTGTATGTGAATGTGGAAGGGTATATCAAGGACAGTAACAGTACTACCGGAAGAGAGTGTGATCTCCCATTACTCTCATCAACTGCTGACACCAGGGGATGGAGAGTCACAAAATTCAGTCAACAAGGAGAAACAAGGTGATACAGAGGGACCCTTAGCTCCCAGGAGAGATCTGTGCTTACCTGATTCCATGTGGAATCAGTCAGATCTTAGTTCTATAGATGTTTAAATGAATATAGTTGAGACATAGCACTTCTTTGAGAATAGACTGTTTTCACATACCTGTGTAGGAAAAGAAAGGGAAGAAATGGAAGGTGAGTAGAAACTGCCACACACACTAAAATATCACTCTTTGGCGTAAAGATCGTTTAAGGCTGAATTTTTTTTTTTTTTTTTTTTTAGTTTTTATTTATTGTGGTGCCTGGGTGGTTCAGTCATTAAGCATCTGCCTTTGGGTCAGGACATGATCTCAGGGTCCTGGGGTTGAGTCCCTCATTGGGCTCCCTACTCCATGGGAAGCCTGCTTCTCTTTCTCCCACTCTCCCTGCTTGTGTTCTCTCTCACTGTCTCTCTCTCAAATAATGAATAAAATCTTTTTTTCAAAAAAAGATTTCCTTAAAAAAAGATTCTATTCACTTATTTGAGAGAGAGAGGAGGAGAGAGAGAAAGAGAATGAGCAGGATAGAAGGAGAGGGAGAAGCAGACTTCCCGCTGAACAGGGAGCCCAATGCAGGGCTTGATCCCAGGACCCTGGTATCATGACCTGAGGCCAAGGCAGATGCTTAACCAACTGAGCCACCCAGGCACCCCTAGGCTGATTATTTTTAAGAAACAGCAGACATAGCAAAAGCTTGGAGAATTGAGTAGAAGTTAATCCTTTGCAAGAGACATTTACAAGAGAAACCTGCAATTGTAAGGGCATCTCCCTCTCTGTACCCGGAAGAGAAGAACCACTCCAACTCCAGCAACTCCTATCAATGGAGAAGGCAGGAACCTAAGTCAGTATAACAACCTTACCCTTGATTACTGTACTTTTCCTGATAGCCTCCCATAATGGACTCCCTACACCCAACATCTGTCTTTAGCTGGAGATGGTATTTAAGGTGGTGGCTTGGCCCATTTCAGGGAGTTACTCAGTTTTCCTGGGTCTCTCCCATGCATAAAGGAGATAATCAACTTCTGTTTCTTTCTCCTACTAAGCTGTCGTTTTATTACTGTGTGTGTGTGTGTGTGTATGTGTTGGCAGGGGCAAAGGGGCTCAGCCAAGAACCTAGAAGGATAGAGGGAAAATTGTTTTTCCCTTCCCACAAAACTGTCTTAAGGAACCCACTTGCTTGTAAGAAAAGAAATGGATGGATTTCATATTTTCAAAAAAGTCAGTAGGAAGTCTAGGTCTGACTGTAACCATTTCCTAATTTAAAAACTGACGTTTAGATGGTTATGTTGTTTTGAATCGAATCTTGCTAGTTTTCTAACTGTTAAAATTCACATGTTTAAAATAATGTTCAAGCAGTAGATGATTCAAAGCAGTATAAATTTATCCAACTGGAATTTGGGATATTTATTTTAAAAGCACACTATGTCATTAAATTATCCAGATCCTAGCACACACAGGCTTATAAAATATGTTAATTCATTCTTTTCCAGCTTGAGATCTCACATCTCTAGCAAAGCCCATTTTTTTTATTGTGCTTTCTAAAATAGTATTGTGAAGAACATTGGAAATAGTAGAATTGGAACTATTTTTTAAAGTTTTGAAAACAGATGAAATAGATTAGATTCAATCGTAAGAAACAGCCATTTGTTAGGTCAAAATCACTCAAGTATAATAATTTTTATGGTTCATGCTAAATATTTTAGGTTCTCTATGAGAATTCCAGGACAGAGTCTACTTCCAGAAGCCTACTTCCATTTTGGTTTTTGGAAAGCATTTCTTTTTTTTTTTTTAAGATTTTTAAAAATTTATTTATTTGACAGAGAACAAGAGGAAGAGCACAAGCACGGGGAGGAGCAGCAGAGAGAGAGGGAGAAGCAGGCTCCCAAATGAGCAGGGAGCCCAATGTGGGACTCGATCCCATGACCCCGGGATCATGACCTGAGCCAAAGGCAGTCACTTAACCAACTGAGCCACTCAGGTGCCCTGTAAAGCATTTCTGTTGACAAAGATAAACAACAGAAATGGACTCAAATACAGAAAATAAGCAGGTGGTTGCCAGAGGGGAGAGAGGTGGGAAGATGCACAAAATAGGTGAAGGGGATTAAGAGGTACACACTTATAGTTATAAAATATATAAATCACTGAGATAAAAATATAGTATAAGGAATATAGTCAATAATACCATAGTAACTTTGGTGACAAATGTGACTACATTTATCGTGGTAAGTGCTGATTAATGCATGAAATTGTTGAATCACCATGTTGTGTCCATGGACCTAATGTAACACCACCATACTTCAATAAAAAATGCTAATGCAAAGATCATTATCAAAATACTATGAAACAGAATTTACTACCATATTAAAAGGAATGTATGCCATGACCAATTATTACTTCTAGAATGCAAGAATAGTTCCACATATAAAAATTCAATGCCACACAGGTTAAAGGAGGAAAAAAAGCCCACATAATCATCTCAACACAGGCAGAAAAATATTTGTCAAAATTGAATGCCATTTCATGATAAAAACATTAAAAAAATAGAGATAGAAAAAAATTTCTTCAAAATGCTAAAGGCCATGTATGAATAAAAAAACAAACCCAGAGCTAAAATACTCTACACTGAAAGACAAAGTTTCCCCCCTAAGATTAAGAACAGAACAAAGATGTCAGCTTTTGTCACTTGTATTCAACATATAATTAGAAGTTCTAGCTATAGAAAAAAAGGCAAGAAATAAAAGGCATCTAAATTCTAAAGGATAAAGCAAAATTATCTCTTTACAAATGACATGATCTTATATGTAGAAAATCTTACATATTCCACAAAAAACCATTAGAGCTAATAAACAAATTCAGAACACAAAATCAACAAACAAAAATCAGATGTGTTTCTATATACTAACAACAAACAACTTGAAGAGGAAATTAAGGAGAAATTCCATTTAAAATACAACCAAAAAGGATGAAATACTTAGGGATAAATTTAATCAAAGAAGCTAAAGATTTATATCCTGAAAAGTACCAAAATTTGGAAAGAAATTGAGGACAACTTAAATGAATGGAAAGATATTCTATGCCCATAGATTCGAAGATGTAAACTGTTGAGATGACAATAATACCCAAAGAGATCTACAGATTCAATGGTGTCTTTACTGACATCCTCATGATATTTTTGCAAAAAAACAGAAAAACCCATTCTAAAATGTATGTGTAATCCAAAGGAACATGAATAGCCAAAACAATGTTGAAAATAAAAAATTTGAAGAACTTAGCCTTCCTAATTTCAAAACTTAATGAAGAGCTATAGTAATCAAAACAGTATGATACCATTAGTGAGCCCTGTTGCTTGACTACAGATCCCAACAGTTATTTCTTACCACAGTTTTTTGAGGTGTTGACAATGACTAGAACATACCAGCACCAGACTGGAAAAGCCTTGGTAGCAATGGAATGCCTAGGTCACACCCCACATATCCCCTTCCTTGCCCATGATCACCGCTGAACACATAGTGACCCCTATCCATGATCATGCACGCTCCACATACTCCCTTGCATGTTCCCGCCCAACCCCATCTATAAAACTCAAGGTGTGCATCTTGTGGGTGGAGAGGTCTGTTGTTAAGGCTCGAGCCTGCCACGTTCTCTAGATGTCAACACCCAAAATAAATTTCTCCCTTTCTTTTTTCCAAACTCTTATCTCTTGAGTTATTGGCTTCTCTTGTGATGAGTTTATCTGAGTTTTTAGGCAACAGTGTTCGCAAGCCCGGCCAGGAGCTATGCTTTCAATTTGTCCAGCCTACTGGGGATTTCCCAGGATGCACCCGTTGGCTGTAGCAGTGCACCAGGGCTTACCGGTTCATTTCCTAATAGATTGTTCAGTAGCAATACTGGCATAAAGACATATATATCAATGGAATAGAAAACCTAGAAATAAACCTTCTCATATATGGTAAAATGATTTTTGGCAAGGCTGCTAAGACCATTAAATGGGTGAAAAGACAGTCTTAACAAAATGGTGCTGGGAAAACCGGATATTGACATGCAAAAAAAAAAGTGGCACTCTTATCTTACATCGTATACAAAAATGGACTCAAAGTGGGTCAAAGACCTAAATATAATACAAAACTATAAAACATAAAAAGAAGAAAGTGGGAGAAAATTTCATGAAACAGGATTTGGTATAGATTTGCTTGATTAAGACATTCAAAGCACAGGTTTTTTAAAAAAGAATAGATAAATTGGACTCAATCAAAGTGAGCAACTATTACTGTATAGCAAAGGACAGTGTCAAGAGAGTAAAAATTCATAAAATGGGAAAAATATTTGCAAACAATATACCTGATAAGGAATTAATATCTAGAATATACAAAGAATTCCTACAATTCAAAAACAAAAAAAAATGTCCAACTAAAAGCCTGATGATTTATTTTTTATTTTTTTTGAAGATTTTATGTATGTATGTATATATGTATTTGATAGAGAGAGAGAGAGCACACACAAGCAGGGGAAGCAGCAGGCAGAGGGAAAGGGAGAAGCAGGCTCCCCACTGAGCAAGGAGCCCAATGCAGGGCTTGATCCAGGACCCTGAGATCATGACCTGAGCTGAAGACAGATGCTTAACTGGCTGAGCCTCCCAGGTTCCCCACTGATGAAGGATTTAAACAGACATTTTTCCAAAGAAGATATACAGAGGGCCAATGTGCAGGTGAAAACATGCTCAATCAGTATTGGTAGTCATCAGGGAAATGCAAATCAAAACCACAATGGTATATCACTTCATATCCATTAGGATGGCTATTATACCAAAAAAAAAAAAAAAAAAAAGAAGTGGAAAACTCAAATGCTGGTGAGATTGTAGAGAAATTAGAAGACTTATGCATTGCCAGTGAGAATGTAAAATGATGCAACAATTACAGAAAACATTTTTGGCAGCTTCTCAATGTAAAATAAAAAACTTTTATTTAAAAAAATTCTTCTGATCTTTGGAAAAACAGTTAAAAATAATAATAGCAATAATGTATTTGTCCCTGCATGCATATATACACACATACTATTATGTAAGCTTGTATACAGGTGAAATGAAATGACTCCAACTATACAAGAAACTGGAGGGAGACATTAAGAATATTTAATTTTCCTTCCCATCTTGCAAGGTGGCAGGTGAGGAAGTTGAGAAGTCAGATACCAAGGAGAGGAACCTGAAGCCAAGAAGACTGATGCTGGTGGCAAGGTTAAGAAGGGTAACCCCAAGGCTAAAACACCAAGGAACAGCAGCCCTACTTGCAGCCCAATCCCTGTCCCAGTCAGAGAAATTGGCAGATTTTCCCCATCAGCTATGATTTCTAGCAAGGCCATGTACAAGAGGAAGTTTTCAGGAGCTAAATCCAGGATTAATCCCATTCTTGCTGCTGTCACAAAACCTGTGACAAGAACGGTGGAACCTGAGCGGTTGAACTTCACAAAATGCCAAGGTCTGATCCTACTCAAGCTGTGGCCCAAAAGCTGCTGAGCCCCGGCAGAAAGACCTCCCCGTTAGCACGTGAGAAAACTGGAAATGGCATCACTCCTGGGGCCAGTGTGACCATCCTGACTGGGCGCCACAGAGGCAAGCGGGTGGTTTTCCAGAAGCCGCTGGGCAGGGGCTTGCTGCTTGCAATCGCACCTGTGGCCTGCAACCGAGTTCCTCCGGGCGGAACGCAACACAAATCTGTCATTGCCACCTCCACCCAGACTGTATCAGGGCTGTGAAGATCCCCAAACTTCTCACTGACGCTTCTCACTTCAAGAAGATGCAGAAACCCGGACACCGGGAAAGTGAGATCTTCCTCACCCAGGGAAAGAGAAAGAAGAGATTACAGAGCAGGGCAAGGTTGATCCCAAATCTGCGGACTCGCGAATCTTGCCAAAAATCAAAGCTCTCCCTCAGTTCCACGGCAGCCGTGCTCTGTGTTTTCTCTCCTGAATGGAGTTTACCCTCACAAACTGCTGGCCTAAATTTCTTACAAAGAACCTAATTAAATAACTGATCCATTATTTAAAAAGAAATTTTTTTTCTTTTTGAAGATTTATTTTAGAGAGAGAGCATGAGCATGTGTGCGGGTGGGGAGGGGCAGAGGGAGAGAATCCCAAGCAGACTCCCCACTGAGCATGGACACCCCACCCCCAAACATGGGGCTTGATGCAAAGCTCGATCTCACAACCCAGGAGATCACGACTTAAGCCAAAACCAAAAGTTGACTTGTAACTAACTAGCCACCCAGACGCTCCAAGAATATTTTGTTTTTGTAAGTTACTTATACTACATGTAAGCAGTAATCCTGAAATATACCTGTATTAATTGTAAATATATATTACAAACACTAGGGCAATGACTAAAGACAGTAAAAAAGTATAATCTACATTTTAAGAAAGAAGATGGAATCACATAAAATGCTCAATTAAAATCGCAAAAGCAGAAAAAAATGGGAGACAAAAAGAAGCCAACAAATAGAAGCAGTGATATGATAGATATTAGTCTAATAATACACATTAGAGTGGATCAAATAACATGAGAATGGATCAAAAAATAAGACCTAGCTATATGTTGTCTATAAGAAAGGCACTTATTTTTAAGATTTTATTTTATATGTTTATTAGAGAGAGAGAGCACAAACAGAGGGAGCGGCAGGCAGAGGAAGAAGCAGGCTCCCCTCTGAGGAACGACCCTGGGATCATGACCTGGTCTGAAGGCAGATGCTTTTTAAAAAAATTTCTTATAAACATATAATGTATTATTAGCCCCAGGGGTATAGGTCTGTGAATCGCCAGGTTTGCACACTTCACAGCACTCACCATAGCACATACCCTCCCCAATGTCCATAACCCCACAACCCTCTCCCTACATGAAGGCAGATGCTTTAACCAACTGAGTCACCAAGGCATCCCAAGAAAACCACTTTATAAATGTTAAGACACATATGGATTAAAAATAAAGGGATGGGAAAAACAATTCAGTTAAAAAATGGACAGAGGACTTGGATAGACATTTTTCTAAAGAAGACATACAGGTGGTCAGCAGGTATATGAAAAGAAGCTTAGCATCACCAAATAGTGAAATATGAATCAAAACCACAATAAGGGGGGGCACCTGGGTGGCTCAGTGGATTAAGCATCTGCCTTCAACTCAGGTCATGATTCCAGGGTCCTGGGATCAAGCCCTGAGTCGGGCTTTCTGCTTAGTGGGGACCCTGCTTCTCCCTCTGCCTGCCCCTCTGCCTGCGTGTGCCCACTGTCTCTCTCTTTCTGTCAAATAAATAAATAAAATATTTTTTAAAAATCACAATGAGATATCACCTCAAATTTGTTGGAATGGCTATCAACAAAAAGAAAACAAATAACAGGGTGCCTGGGTGGCTCAGTGGGTTAAGCCTCTGCCTTTGGCTCAGGTCATGATCTCAGGGTCTTGGGATCGAGCCCCACATTGGGCTCTCTGGTCAACAGGGAGCCTGCTTCCCTTCCTCTCTCTCTGCCTGCCTCTCTGCCTACTTGTGATCTCTGTCTGTCAAATAAATAAATGATTAAAAAAAAAAAAAGAAAACAAATAACAAGTGTTGCCAGGAATATGGAGAAAAGAGAAACTGAGCACTATTGGTAGGAATATAAATTGGTATGGCCAGTATAGAAAAGAGTGTGGAAGTTCCTCAAAAAATTAAAAATATAACTACCGTATATTCTAGCAATTCCACTTCTGGGTGTTTATCTGAAGAAATGAAAAGACAAAACAACTTGAAAAGATCAATGCACCCACATGTTCATTGCAACATTACTTACAACAGCCAAGATGGGTAAACAGCCTTAGCGTCCATGAGTGGATAAAGCGTGTGCGGTATGTATGTACATGTGTGTGCATGTGTGTGTAATGGAACATTATTCAGCCATTAAAAGAGAATGAAAGCTTGCCATTTGCCAAGACATGGATGAGCTAGAGTGTATAATGTTAAGTGAAATAAATCAGAGAAAGACAAATATCATATGTTTTCACAATCAGCCAAAACTCACATTGTTGTTAGAAAAAATCTGGATGCTGTACAACTTTTTTACTCTCAGGAAAGCATTCCACATAAGTTGGAAGCAAGATGAATTTACTATAGCCTCACCATGTAAAAAAGGTAGATAGTTCTTGAGCACCAATGGTAAGAGTTTTATTTATCCAGGGTGATTTTCTCCTATTAACAATAGAACTTGTGTTGGGAATCCTCCATTTATGTGGTGTTCCCTATTATTAGAAAAGCTCCTGGTTCATCAGCTCTCCAATGAGGCTGGAAACTCGGATCGAGTCTTTATGGTTTGGAAGATTTCAGAACCCCAAAAGCCAGTGGAATTAGTTTAGCCTGCAGTGTTATATGCCACCATTTCAGTGCAGGGAAGACATTTTCAAGATGGATACTTAATTGGTAACAGTATGCTTCCTCAAGTTAATGTCTCAGGCAAGGAATTAATAACCCTACTGGCAACAACTTCCTTTTTTGTACACTAGGCAAACATCATAGTTTAAACAAATGCCATGTGAATGTTTCGGATCTCCTGTTTCTTTCGGGATGGCATAATCCTCTTTGACTTTAGAAAAGATCATTTCATTTGCTTCCTCTGTCACTGATCATAGCCATCATGCCCTCTAGCTCAAAAAGGCATATGGCATCAGAGGCTATGAAATCCACTGTGAAATAGAGTAATGCCAAGTAAGGAGGTTTAAAAAACAATTGTAAAAAGTTTACCCTCCTCTGCTCCCCTCATTGCATGATCTGAGTATCTTTTACCAGCCTGCCTTAATTGTTCAACCAATGTCCTCTGGTTAAAGTACTATTTGGTAGATGGCCCTGTGGGAATAAATACATGGTACAAAGAGAAGAAAATATAGAGTCTGGAAAACAGCAGGGGTCCAATAAATATTTGCTGAATGAATTTTTGAAATGGCACCACTCTTAGGCTGTTATAGTTTGGATTCAGTGTTGAGTTCAAGATCATTAAGAAAAACACTGGTGCACCTGGGTGGCTCAGTCGGTTAAGCCCCTGCCTTTGGCTCAGATCATGATCTCGGGGTCCTGAGACTATCCCCGCTTCGGGGTCCCTGTTCAGCAGGGATCCTGCTTCTCCCTCTGCCTCTGTCTCTGCTCCTCCCCCTGCTCGTTCTATCTCAAATAAATAGATAAATAAATAAAATCTTTAAAGAAAAGAAAAACCCAATGAGGATGTGACCCAAGGGAGAGTGATATCAGTGAACTGGGGCAGGATACAGAGCAGGAAGTATATGAGCACTGAGGACTATGAGCATCTACCAGAATTAAGCTTCAAAAAATGGATGGAGCTTGACTGATGTTTTTAAAGACAACCAGTGCCAAGAGCTGTGTATGGCAACCTACAAGGTGTTTAGTGCTTTTGGTATAAGAGAATGAAGTCAAAATTCACTTATATAAAAAAATTGCTTGAAATTATATGTTATCTTGCTTTGTGTTGTTAACAAGCATTTTCTCTCCAGATCTAAAATGATTGACCTGCAGGTGCTTCACACATACTCTACCTTGTCCTGCGAACAACTTGTCTACAGTCCCTAGAAAGAAGACAGTCAGTCAATCTTCAGCATATTGATCCTCTGATACTTCTAGAGAAGCCAGCATGGTAGCCCACAAGGAGTTCAGTGTTCAGTATCTTTAACATGTATTAGAAAAAAAGGGATAGAGAAAATATCTCAATTGAAAAACGGGTTTTTAAATGATGGGCAATTCCTCACAGAATAAATGCAAATGCCTAATCAGCATATGACGATATGTTTAGTCTTAATTGTGAGGATAGAATACTATCACAATTTGATTACATTTGCCTATAAAAACAGCAAATACTTCATTGCTCCCTTTTGGTGGGTGATGAACGAGACAGATGTTACAATGTCTTATTTGTTGATATTGGTACAAATTCTCTGAAAGGCAATTCAGTGTGTTATCAAAAGACTTAAAAATACATGTGCCCTTTGATTAAGAAACTTTAGCTACAAGGTCGTTCATCATAATAACATTTATAAAATTAATCAAACTGTTAACTATTCAAAAAAGAAGACTGGTTAAATAAGAATGAATAGGAATAGTTTTTTTTTTTAAGATTTATTTATTTATTTGAGAGGGAGAGAGAGTGGGGGGGGCAGAGGGGGAGAGTGAATCTCAAGCAGACTCCCTGCCGAGTGTGGGGCCCGATGTGCGGCTCAGTCTCCTGACCCAGAGATCATGACCTGAGCCAACATCAAGAGTCAGATGCTTGACTGATTGAGCCACCCAGGTGCTCCAAGGAACAGATTTTCTTAAGACAAAACCAAACTTAGGGGAAATTATCAAATAGTATAAAAGAAGATGCCAGATAGGGTGTGTGTGTATGAGTGTATGATAGAGTTCAGGAAACGACCAGAGACTAAAAATTGGAGAATGTTCTAAGGGCTTCCTTTTCTGTGCAGAAAAATAAAGAATAGAAGCAGGCAAAACAGTCTGTAAGTGAAGGAAAACAAGGGTGAATCGTGAGAGAGGGAATTAAGATTTTCTTTCTATTCTCTCTTGAGGCTTTAGGTGTTCATTCTTTGCATAGTCTGTCATCTATGCTGTGGAGCACTTTTGTGTATTATCTCATTTAATCCTAACAATAGCTATGAACTTACAATCATTATCTGAACTTTATAGATGAGGAAAAGAGATTGAAGTTCCTACAGATAATAAGGGACAGAGCTGAGATGCTAGCTTCAGAGCTTTTGAAGAGACTGGACAGAATACAGGACATGAAGAATTGTGTATGTAAGTGAGTTCTAGGGAATAGTGATTCTGAATTTAGTGTAGGTAGGCAACATGGGCTCATGAGCTTCAGGTGGTGCTTTGGCTCTGAGACACAGAGATGCCCTGTGTCCTCAGCACCAACAATGCAGAGAGGCAGAGGTTTTATAAGAGAATGGCATTTGGGTAAGCCAAGGTCATGGGGAGAGTTTCAGCTTTTGTATACCAGTGCTGCCCTTCTATTGATCACATATTATCGTGTGAAAATTGAAAAAATTCAATGTATCTCTAAGAGAGCTAACTAGAACAGTGGTAAAATTTGTTGGGTGTCAGGGCAGAGTACAACATAATGGAAAAGAAGACAATGTATGGGGGGAGGACACAAATATTCCTAGGAATCCACTGCATACTTTGTTTCATTTAATCCTCAAATAAAAGCAAGAAATAGAAAAAGTTTAAAAAATCTTATAAAACTAGGATTAGTATCATTAAGAGTTGAAGAGATTTATTTTGCCTTATAAACATGAAGATATTTTCCCAATGCCAAAGCGCTAATAGATGGCGAAGTCAGAGTTGCTCTCTAAAAAATGAACATCAAAATGAATGATAGAACCCAAATGTCTGTCAACTGAGGAATGGTTAAGAGGTGTGGTGTATCCATATAATGGAATATTATTTGGCAGTTGAAAGGAATGAAGTACTGACACAAGCTACAACATAAATGAACCCTTAAAACATGACGCTAAGGAAGCTGGTCACAAAGTACCAGAGGGTGTAGGATTCCATCTATGTGAAATGTCCAGAATAGACAAATCTATAGACATGGAAAACAGATTCACAGCTGCCAGGGGCTTCAGAAAGGGAGGACTGGGGGGTGGATGCCAGTGTGTACAGAGTTTCTCACTGGGGTGGTGAAAATGTTCTGCAGAACCTTGTAGAAATACATTGAATGTACTAAAAGTTGCTCACTTGCATACTTTAAAATGATGAATTTTGTGACCTGTGAATTATATCTCAATAATAAAAGGAAGAATGAATGATGATGAGGTGGTGTTGGGTTGAGGGATTATGAATTTTCTCTTATTTTTTCTGAATTTTCTCTCCTGTGGCTAATTAACTTTCAAAATAAAAAAAGAGAAAAGAAAAAAAGCAGACATAAGTCTACACAGAACCAGCAGCACCAGCGAGAGACACATCATAACAAGTTACCAGATTTGTTCTCCGATAAAATTAAGGAGAAGGGATCATCACTCCACAAGAAATGAGTTTACAAGCACCTGCTCTCTGTTACCATAGCAACCAAAAGGTCCTCACCTCCCCAAGATGCAGCACTAAGTAAAATCTACTAAATCCATGCTGGAAAATGCCTTCAATCTTCCCCTGTAAGAGAATCAAGGTCAACAGCCTGTTCTCGCTGGAAGACTCATGCCGCACTCCTCTAAGTTGAGGGTGAGGAGAAGCATAAGGCAAGACATGCTTTTGATTGAGTGAGTTGGACGATGATGGGGCTGTGGACCCCTGAACATTATCTTGGCCCAGCACTGACCAGCTGTGTGACCTTGAACAAGTTACCTGACTTCTCTGAACCTCTGTTTCCTTGGTAACCAGTCATCTTTTTTGAATAGTTAATAGTTGATTAATTTTATAAATGTTTTCCTTTCCTGTTACCCGAGACTCAGTTGTCACGAGAACTCAGGGCTGCATTAGCATACAAAGTGCTTAGCTCTGTTCCAGGCCCCTAATGACAGCTTAATAAACATGGCTCTTCCCATTATGGACTTTTATCATTTCTTCCATTCCCTTGATAAATAGGCATTGATTGTTAGCTCTGCTGGGTACTGTTTTAAACACCGGGAACAGAGCAGAAAACAAAACAGATAAAAAATTATGGCATTTACATGCTGATGGGGATGTGCACAGGTAGGATTTTAAATTAATATATGTATTAAGCAGTGTTAAGTGTTTAAGAGAAAAATACATAAGAGAGGAGGTGTTAAGTGTCAGTGTGGAGAATTCAGGTGGCCAGGGAAGGCTGTTCACTGAGGTGGGACTTTGGGTCGAGACCGAAAGAAACAATGACGGAGCCATGAGGGTATCTGGCAGAACATTTCAGGTAAAACAAACAGCAAAAGCAAAGATCCTGAATTCGGAGTTTGCTCGGCATGCTTGAGGAATATTAAAGAAGCTGCCTTATTGAGATCAGACTGAAGGGGACCAGGAAGAAGTGGAGAACTCTGTTCAGGGACAGGAATTCCGACCAGAGAGGAGCTGGACCAGGCTGGTGAAAGTAGACATGCTGAGCAGTTCTCAGATAGATGCTGGATATCTTCTGAAGGGAACACTGGTAGAAGAGCTAGACTGTGAGATATTTAAAGGCCGAGGATCTATGCTAGTCTGAATCCACTACTATGGAAATAATGACCTATTTGTGATAGGCACTTAAGAAATACTGAACATTCTCAAAAGTGGAAGGGGCCTTAAAGCCTGCTAATAATTAAGCCATGTTGTTACTCCTTGATTTTTCTTATCACCACTATCTGGATTTAATCAAACTACACTTCAGCTAATGCCAGAGAACTCACTACTTCTCTGGGCAAGTCATTCTACCCTTAATCAGTTCTGACCTCAAGGGTTAACTATTTCTCTGTAACATTAAAAAACAAAAACTTGAAGGGCACCTGGCTGGCTCAGTCGGTGGAACATGCAACTCTTGATCTCAGTCAGGATCGTGATTTCAAGTCCCACAGTGGGTGTAGAGTTTACTGAAAAACAAAAACGAAAATATGAAAATACATGGATCCATTTCACCTTTCCAACTAAGAATTTTCTTGTATTTCCATTCTGCCATTGAACATAATCTATTTCATACCGATTATTGTGATAGGTACAAGGAAGTAAGAAACCTTTTAGGATTTCACCCAAAGCACTGAGATGAAGGAAGGCAGTGCTGAAGACAGTGGCCCGTGGAAATGCCCAAATCATTTAAAAGCAACATTTAAGGCACGATAAACTAACCAGATATAAAAATCACCTAAATATATGATTATTTAGCTTTAGTTTTACTATTCTTTCTTCCCTAAGAGGGTAATAGTATATTCTAAGACTTTCTTGAAATCCAGATATATTATATATTCTGCATTTCATTAATCTAATTGTTCTTCAAAAAAATACTTTTTATAATTTATTCTTAGTGAATCTAAGAGCCCTAAGTGATTAGGGCTCACTTTAAAAAGTGTAATATTTTTTAAAATGACAGTATTTAAAAATCCTAGTATTTATCCATAGTAATGGCTGACTCTCTAATGATACTACTCTAACAAGACTGTGTATCATAGCAATTTTACTCCTTCCCAAACTGAAAACTAAAAATGTATGTGTACGTACCTAACCTACTGGCAAATCTCCACATCTTTCCGATTCTTTAGAGAACATTAAAACTTCTTTGATAACCTCATAATAAATTATTCCTCTATAGAGCAATCTCTTTTTAAAAATAAAATTGTTTTTTCAAACAGTTTTCCTACTTTTAAGTCTTTAGGTACATTTTTTATTATATATATATTTTTTAATTTTTTTATAAACATATAATGTATTATATATAATGTACCCCCAGGGGTACAGGTCTGTGAATTGCCAGGTTTACACACTTCACAGAACTCACCATAGCACATACCCTCCCCAATGTCCATAACCCCACC
>ML098479.1:24627-56596 GCA_003697995.1 Taxidea taxus jeffersonii | reverse complement strand
CTCCCTCCCAATCCCATCTTGTTTCATTTTTTCTTTTCCTACCCCCCCAAACCCCCCACTTTACATCTCCACCCTCCTATCAGGGAGATCATATGATAGTTGTCTTTCTTTTAGGTGCATTTTTAATCTGACAACTTGGCAGGAGAACACTGGGAGAGGAACAGGCAGGCTGTCCACCCAGATTTCACTGTGTATCAAGAAACCTATATTTGGAAATATCCATCAAGCACTCTAAAAACATATTCCTCCTTAACCGGGAACTGTCCTTCTTGAAACACTTCACCAACTTGCGGCCTGGAATTTCTTTTTAACTCATATGTTTCTTCTGTAAATTTCTTTCTAATAATCACCCTACCTGATGGGGAAAAAACCCATAAGGAACATGAGATGAGGTAATCTATTACCATAACATCAGCCCATCCTTTTCCTTATTCTACCTACTGTAAATATAATTCACAAGTGAGTTATTCTTGTCCTTCACATTTCTTTCTCAAGCCTTCATATATTATAGATGTTAACTGACCTGATGTTATCCTATGGTTGCCCTCTTTTCTATTGCCTCTATTTTCTACATTTAGTCCTGAGATTATGAGTCTTCTTTAATATATAGCAATAATTTCTATTTTAATTTTAAAAGATTTTTATTTGAGAGAGAGAGAGTGAGCGAGTGAGGGGAGGGGCTACGAGGAAGGGACAGAAGGTGAGGACAAGGGGGAAGAAGAGGGACAAGCAGATCTCCCACTAAGCATGGAGCCTGACATAGGCCTCGATCTCAGGACCCTGAGATCCTGACCTGAGCTGAAACCAAGAGTCAGACGCTTAACCAACTGAGCCACCCAGACAACCTTGTAACAATTTTAAAAAATTAATCCATACAACTTCTTGTCTGATCATAAATGTAATGGATATTTGGGAAATTTTCTCTTTTTCTCTCAGAATTCATTTCTAATGTGTATTGGCAACTAAAATTGCTTTAAAACGGATGAAGCTTTCCTTCCATAATTTTAAGATATAATGCAAATATTCACAGAGCCAATATTCTGAGGTTAAAACCCCACTCAATATTAACGACTGATGAAGTACTTTATGAAATTAGGTTCTGCTATGAAGAAAAAGAAGGGAGGTCACAACACTGCTTAAAATGGCAGAGCACCCAGGAAACAATGTCCTTTATACCCGTAAACACCTTTTTTCTGACACAGTATTCCTTTTTGGAAGCCAGCCACATCACCAAGCCCAGGGTCCCACTGTTCCCTCTGTGCAGCCTCCCCTGTCAAACCTGGCCCCAGCCATGCATCACTCTGGAACTCCCAACATCAGCTTTCCCCTCCCCTCCTTCTTTTTTTGGTTTTTATATTTTATTTGAGTCTAACTTTTGGCTTAAGATCCTCAAATTTCTGTCCTTTCACTCAGGAACTCTCCCATATACCACCCAGCCAAAAATCCACTTCAGATCTTTCTTCTTTGGAAAGCAGAGGGCTTGCAGAGGAAAAGGGAAAATGATCACGCTTTGATTTTGTCTGATTTAGGGGATTCTCACACTGCCGCCATACATCATAGGTGGCTTGAAATACAGGTTCTGGGTCTCTCTTCCATCATGATGTCCTGTCAGTTAAGCAAAAGACCCATTTTCTTGTTCTAGGAAATAGATTTCTGAGAGGTTTCAATGGGAGTATCCATAGCAGGGAATTGGGATGTGGCCCACGAGAAGACTAAGAGCATAAACACGTGTCACTTCTACTGGGGGGCTTTAGGTGAAGCGACGGCTGCTATGAAAAGGAGTCCTCCTCAGATGCTTGTTCAGCCCCAGGGCCCAAGCAACCTAAGTTACCTTAAAATTATAGGTTTGGCAGGGGGTGCTGAAGACCCGGTTTCAACAGGGTTCCTATGGAATTTAACAATGCCATTCACTCTTAGATAGTTTGTTCAAGGATCTACCTGTTTCTCCAAATCTCCACTGATCTCTGTATCATGACTTTTCTTCTATTACTCATTTTATTCCCCAATCCTGAGGAAGTCCTACAAGCCTGAACATAGAGCCTTACCACTTCCCAGTCCCTAGCTCTTATGCATCTTTCCACTGCCCATGGGTCATTATGAAAACACATTCTCAGTGTTTTTCAGGTGTTTCAATACATTTAGTAAAGGCTTTTTTTTTTTTTTTTAAGATTTTGTTTATTCGACAGAGACCACAAGTAGGCAGAGAGGCAGGCAGAGAGAGGGGGAAGCGGGCTCTCTGCTCAGCAGAGAGCCCGATGCGGAGCTTGATTCCAGGACTCTGAGATCATGACCTGAGCTGAAGATAGAGGCTTAACCCACTGAGCCACCCAGGTGCCCCATGAAGCTTTTTTTTTTTTTTTTTAAAGACTTATTTATTTGACAGAGAGAGACAAGAGAGGGAACACAAGCAGGGGGAGTGGGAGAGGGAGAAGCAGGCTTCCCTCTGAACAGGGAGCCCGACACAGGGCTCAATCCCAGGACTCTGGAATCATGACCTGAGCCGAAGGCAGACACTCCACGAAAAATGAAGCTGTTTTAATGTACGGAAACACAAATTTTCTCTTCAAAAAGAGTCTAATTTTGTCTTACTTCATGTAAAATGGCACTCTGGTCCTGCTAGAAACAGACTTTTATTTTAAACATTTTTATTCGTTTATTTGAGAGAGAGTGAGTGAGCATGAGGGGGGAGCGGCAGAGGGAGAAGGAGAGGGAGAAGCAGACTCACTGCTGAGCAGGAGTCCAATAAGGGGATCTATTGATCCCAGGACTCTGGGATCATGACCTGAGCCAAAGGCAACTGCTTAACTGAGTGAGCCACCCAGATGCCCCAGAAACAGACTGACCTATTTTCTTTTTCGATAAACAATTCTCAATCTGTCTGCTCATAGGAATCACTGGGGGCTTTTTAAAAACTCCAATGCCTGGGTCTCATCCCCAGACTAATATAAGTGATTTGGAAGGAGGCCAGGATTTTTGAGTTTTTAAAAGTCCTAACACGCAGTCAAGATACACACCATTAGGGATGCCTGGGTGGCTCAGTGGGTTAAAGCCTCTGCCTTCGGCTCAGGTCATGATCCCAGGGTCCTGGGATCGAGCCCTGCATCGGGCTCTCTGCTCAGCAGGAGCCTGCTTCCCACTCTCTCTCTGCCTGCCTCTCTGCCTACTTGTGATTTCTGTCTGTCAAATAAATAAATAAAATCTTTTTTTTTAAAAAAAGATACACACCATTGGCTTAGTCCATTTTCACCTAACACCCTTGAATCATAGAACTATTTGCCTCATAACATATGTAGTCTATATTTTAAGACAAATTCAATCCTACAGTACAGCTGCTATTGCTTTGATAATTCCAAACAGCAATTTTTCAATGTCTCTTTGATTTCTCACAACAGATATTCAGAGAAATGCTTGAGGGCATCAGATTTATCTTATGGGAAAAAAAAGTTACATACATGCTTTAGCATCTTTTTCCTCCTCCATGGGACAGAAGGAAGCCAAAAGATATGTTTATTACTTAGATTGTGGTGATGATTTCATGGTATATGCATAGCTCCAAACATGTCAAGTTGTATACATTAAATGTGTAGATTTATATACCAATTATACTCAATAAAGCTGTTTAAAAAATATTTCAGCTAATCCACCCAGAGTTTTCCAGAAAGATTTACTCGATGCCCATGTAGCAGAAAAGAAAATTGATGTAGGATGGATCTTTTATAGAGAATCATAATGTAACTGCTAGCTATTTAAAAACTTAATTTTCAAATGTTCAAAGAAACAAAGAGGGAAATTCTTTTTAGCATTCCATTGTAAATCTTTCTAGAACAGTCTCTGTTCTAAACTTCACATTTTTTCTTCTGACAGTGTCCCATGGATATTCAGTAAGAGAATTCCTTACTTTTTTCCTTGTTATCCTAGGTCTTAAAATGATGTCTTAGATTCAGAAAAAATACCACCCCTCCAATATTTGGCTCCTAGTATGGCAACATAAGTATCTCCTAGAAACACCTTAGAATTTCACATTCTCAGCATCACCTTAGAACTACTGAATTAGAAACTCTGGTTGTGGGATCCAGCAACCTGTATTTTAATAGATCCATGATTTAGATACTAAGTTTGAGAATCAATGATACAGAAGATAATAGACATTTATATTTGTGCTCTGGCCCCAGAGAATGTTTCAACTTGATTTGGCTCTGAAGAAAACTTTAGAAATTAGTTTATTTATTGTCTCTAAACCAGGATCCGGACTTGTAGAGAAAAGCCCCAAAAGAGTCAAGATCACAAGACCATTTACATGATGCTTTTATTTTTTTTTAAAGATTTTATTTATTTATTTGACAGACAGAGATCACAAGTAGGCAGAGAGGCAGGCAGAGAGAGAGTGGGAAGCAGGCTCCCGCTGAGCAGAGAGCCTGATGCAGGGCTCGATCCCAGGACCCTGGGATCATGACCTGAGCCGAAGGCAGAGGCTTTAACCCACTGAGCCACCCAGGCATCCCTACATGATGCTTTTAATATTCTTTGATTTCCTTGATATTTTTTGCTTCCTGATCACTTTACAATAACCAAGCCATGCCCCTATCTGTTTTATCTCAACATGTAACAGTATTGATTATAATATAAATATCCGCATGCAATTCTTTTCCCAAAAATCTTCAAGGGCAAGAAGGAAGACAGATTCCTGACAGGCTGTTCTCTTCTGAGAATTCAAATTTGTTCTTGGTCAACAAGACTCTTCATTTCATATTTCAAATTTATTACCCTTCCGTGCCCCTAAGAAAAACCTCAAGAGAAACTTAATGTTTAAATCTGGCAATTCCCGTCCTTCATGATGCTCAGGCTTCTGTTTGCTTCTTCTGTTTCATACATCTCACATTGCCCCATTTCTCTTCATGATTTTCCTTACAATTGACCTCCTGTTGCTATTTATGACAAGAAGTCTCTCTCATCTTCTTAGGATTTCCTTTTATACACAACCCACTGCCTGAATGTGCTGAATCATTAAACATCCGGGTCCAAGTTCCTTAGAAAACAATTTCTAACAAATTTAAATTCTAATGTTTCATTACAAGAAGGGTAGAAGGAGTGTGAAGTCCCAGAGAAGCAAGTGATGTGACAGGGGAGGAACTGAGGCAAAAAGGAAAAGACACACACAAAAAGGAAAGAACATAAACGTAAGAGGCTGTATTACCAAGCTGGCCTCAGTATTATAAGAAAATGTAGCTGTTTGCTTGATCTCACGGGCCAGCCCCTGAGAGGCTATATAAAGCCATTTTACCTCAGAAGAATATGTGCAAAGAGGAAAATCCATAAGAATTAACAAAATCTTGTTTACTGTATCACAGGGATCCAAGCTTGCCATCCAGAACATTAATTTCCCAAACCTCCAGGACGTGTTACTGAGCTCTCCAGGCAAGCACTAGGAAAGTTAACCCCCTCCCCCATCCCGTGATAACAGGCCATCATATAAACTACAAAAAGGTGAGATGAGCAATAGCTTCTCTGGGTTGTAGCCCTGGGGTGTCTGAGCTGTGGGGGCTCCTGCTCTGGGACCATGGGGAAGCCTAGTATCATCCTGAGAGGCTGAGAGAGCTGGCAATGTCAAGACACATGTCCATGAAAGTGATGGATGAGGCTGTCCACTGAGCAGGTGGGAAAGTCTTTATAAGTGGTGGTTGTGGGGTCATATAGGTCCCAGAGGACCTGGGGAAGTACAAAAAATAGGGTGCTTAGTTGTATCCCTTCAATCTAGTTGTGCCATGAAGGTGAAAATCTAATCCTTGTCAGCTGTAATTTCCTAAAAATATACTTTTATGATTATTGTTGTACCTGATCTTGAGGCTGTAACAGATATACATCATCTTTTGTTTAACTGGAACTCAAGATTGCTGTCATCACCTGCCAGTACTTAGCCTTGTCTTGGTTGCTTTCCCAGTAGGGTGAACCAAAACTTCATTTCCAAATGGTCTATGCCCTAAGTAGTCTTTCACTTGTTGAGTTGGTGGATTGCTAATACTGCCCACTTATAGCAATTCTTTGGATGGAAGCAACAAGAAATGCCCCAGTGAAAAACCTGGGTGCAAACTACACTCCCCTTTGCCCCTATCAAATAGTGGCATCCTTACTCTTCTTAGTCATCACCTAGTTTGTTTGCGTTCCCGCTGACATACGGAGTCCCAAATTGACATATGGTAGTTGTACCTTTCAAATCAGGGGAATTCTTCAGATGTTCCTGTTAGTTTATTCTCCCCTGGAAACTAGGACTTCTAATCTGGTGGAGTTAAAGATTCCACAAGTAGATCAGTGAAAGTGATGGTGAAATGGACCAATGCTACTTTCTGTGTATTCTAGCTACTGAGGCCAAAGCACTGTATGTTGTTGCTTCAGCATATATGTGACTTGGGGACAATGCTGCTATCTATATATGTGATGACTCATATCTGTTTTGACCGGGGTCCATTTTGAAAGAGGGCTCTTCAGCAAGTTCAATGTGAGGAACAAGTTGCAGCAACACTTGTGTCATATAGTCTTAGATCTGATGATGCTAGAGGTATCCAGTATGGGTAATGATACTGTGTCAAGTCTCTGGCAAGCCCCAATAGGAAAGTTGCAGAGAAGAGCCCTAGAGTTCTGAAAATATACTATATTCTACATACAAAGAACTAGTCCTCAAAATAACCCCCCAAAATGAGCTCCTGGTGTGCTACAAGGCCCCTATAAAGACTGAGCACCCAGATGTGAAGTGGCCAAGAGACTCGAACTGCTCATCATTAATTGGGTGTTATCAAATCCATTGAGGTGTAAATTGAAACTGATTTTTAAAAAGGTGGGGGAGGCTTATAAACTGGTACAGAATCAATCATATAAGAGATTGCTATGGCCTGAAAATTTGTCACCTTAAAATTCATATGTTGAAGCCCTAACCCAAAATGTAATGGTACTTGGAGATGGGGCCTTTGGGAGGTAATTAAAGTTCGATGATGGATCCCTCATTACGTGATTAGTGTCTTTATAAGGACTGACATCAGAAAGCTTGCTCTGTGTGTGTGTATGTGTGTGTGTGTGCATGCACGCACAAAGTACAGGTCATATGAGCACGCAGAGAGATGGCGGCTTCTTGCAAGCCAGGAGGAGATGACTCTACCTTGCTACCACACTGATCTTTGACTTCCCCAGACTCCAGAACCAGGAGAAATAGATTTCTGTTGTTGAAGTAGTCTATAGTATTTTGTTATCACAGCTTGAGTCGACTATCACAGAAACCAAAACAAAACACAAAAACTTACAAGTACAAAACATTAAAATACTGGAGCTAGGAGGGATCTTTGTGAATTTATCAGTTCATTTTATAGGTAACTTGCAGAGTTCCACAGAGACTACAGAAACAGAGAGAGACAGAATTCCTGATGTCCCAAGGCCAACTCATGACTGAACAGGACTAACTAAAAGTCATCATCTAGTATTCTTTCCATTTAAGCACTTGGCTGCACTTAAAGACAATGAGAATCTGGAAAGCTCCATTTCACAGAACCAGCTACTGAAATAGGGCAGTATTCAAATTCAACTTAACACACCAGCCAGTACCTCAAGACCATTATCAAGGAAGATTCTAATGATGTCATCAAGTATACAACTTAGGTAAAAATGTCCTTCAATTTATACAATAACTTTATAGAAAACTTCATAGCTCCTTTTTGCATCTAATGTGAACAGAAAGCAAAAACGAAAATAAGAGAAAGGAAGATGATTAAGGTATTTTATTTACAAAAACTATATAAAACTTTATCAGTGCTTTCTCAGTATTACAAATTTAAGTTGAAAACAAACTTACAAAGCTCCACTGTCATCCTCTTTTTACAGATAAGAAAAGTTGTGGCCTTGTACAACTCACTTAATTTTCTATGCTGCCGTTTTCTGATCTGAAGTCGATAACTGCCTTACAGTCATGGAATCAAATGTCCTTATTCTTAGTAAATTCAGGGAGGAAGTGAACAATGGGAGATTTCGTTTTCATAAGTCGTACTGAATGCCATAATTCAAAAGTTTCAAAATGATCATAACTCAGCAAAAATCATCACCAGAGTTTAGCATTTCATAAGACTCACAAACAATAAAGGAAGTCTAGTGCTCCTGTCATGGCATAATTAGTTGTTCTCCCTTCATAAAACAATGCTGAAATAAAACTCACATTTCAAGCAACTGAAATGTTAGTAAACCAGTTATAAAAATGTCTGTAGATTCAAAAAGGAACCCTCAAACTGCAAAGAAAATGTTTACATATATTGCAAATGGCCCAGATTTACAGCAATAAGACCAGAATGTTTTTTTATTTGAGTTGAATGTGTTAATATCACCACTGAGATTCATCTGGGGGAAAAAGCTAGAACCTATTTTCCCCAAAGTTCTAACTCTGATGGAAAATCAACTTACAGAGACAATAACAATAATACTGAGAAAGTTTCTCATCTGAGAGACTCAGCAGGGGAGAGAACCATCCTTCTGGCTGTTGACAGACTGCATTAAGCAGTGGACCATGATATACAGCCATACCCTTCTACTGTGCAGTAAACATACCACTCAGGAAATGTCATGCACTGGAAATCCCCAGCAAGCCCATGAGATGTCACGAGGATGCTTAATGAGCAGCAAATTTCCTAAATGGGTGTGCAGTTGTCATGGTGTGTAAAAATGCCCACACATTGTGCACAACATTGTATCTGGCCTCCATCTTCATTCTCTGTGATACTGCCACAGGGAAATAGTTGGCATGCTGAATGGCCTTGCAGAAGAAGAGAGGCTTTCAAAGATTTCCATCATGACAATCTAGATTATTCTGCATAGGAAATGAAAGTTAATGTTTTTTTCAGCTGATATGGGCCCCTTATCTGTTGCTATTAGTGCCCTATCTCTCTACTTTTGGCTTTTGGCATTTACCTCATCGTATTAAAGGTTACCTCCTGCAAACACTTGTTTGAAGCCAGAGCAGTCTCTGTAGTGGGCAGACCAAAGTGGCCAGGAGATTTAGTACTTCAAGAAGAAGTTCTCAAGGGCACCTGGGTGACTCAGTGGGTTAAGCCTCTGCCTTCGGCTCAGGTCATGACCTCAGGGTCCTGGGATGGAGTCCCGCATTGGGCTCCGCGGGAAGCCTGCTTCCCCACTTCTCTCTCTCTGCCTTGTGATCTTGTGCTCTCTCTCTGTCAAATAAATGGATGAAATCTTTTTTTTTTTTTAGATTTTATTTGACAGACAGAGATCACAAGTAGGCAGAGAGGCAGGTAGAGAGAGAGGAGGAAGCAGGCTCCCCTCGGAGCAGAGAGCCCAACGTGGGGCTCGATCCCAGGACCCTGAGATCATGACCCGAGCCCAAGGCAGCGGCTTAATCCACTGAGCCACCCAGGTGCCCTAGGGATAAAATTTAAAAAAAAAAAAAAAAATAGAAGCAGTTCTCAAGAAACAACGGGCAGGCCAGGTCTCCAGTGGATCTAAGCTCTGCTTGTTTGCAGTAGTAGCTACCTTACTGACATACCATTTATGCCTCCCTCCCTTTCTTGTCTCTCTTTGCTATCTCCTAAAGAGTTTCCAGAGATTAACCTGCAGAGAAGATATTTGTCTCAGGTTCTGCCTTTTAGGGAACCCCACACAAACATAGACTTCCAATGAAATATTTTTGAAGTTCTTTAGATGGGAATAGACATCCCTCTAGATCATTAAGCTCAGAGTAAATCATATATATATTTTATGGGTGAAATTATTTTTTTGAATTGAATGAATTACGTCCATTAAGAATCTTACAAAACAGGTATGGAGCCTAAAATATTTTTGAAAGGCTGAAATTCTCCCTGCTTTGGCTTGCTAGCAGTATGGTGTTCATCTCTTATTAGGTACAATATAGATTTATATAGGTGAACCCCAGTATTTTAAGTACCACTTACAGGAACAATTTTTTTTTCCATTTTCTTGGCCTTGGCCTTTGTACTCCTTGAATAATTTCTTCACTGGATTCATTAATATATACTCAGATAAGGCAAGATCTTTACCAATCAACACTTATTAAGCCTTGGGAAAACCCTTGAATGGCTTCCCTTGAGAACTTGGGAGTGGCATATTCTGGGAAGGAGTGTGAGCCAAGAGCAAAGAAATGAATACAGATGTGTGGGAGAGAATTAGGAAAGGCAACATTCCCTGTGTTTAGATTCCTCAGGTTTTGCAGACATACTTCTTCCTCTCCACCCAACTTTATTGCCACTGATGAATTTTAAGCCTTTTGGATTTGCATCGGTGCTTTTGGGAAAAAATCCCATGGGCGCTTTTTTCGAAGTCATGCCTTGCTCATTCTGATAAATATGTCTCTAGCACTCCTTGATGACCAGGCAGTCCCAGACAAAATTCTGAAACAGAAAAAGTATGTGCCAGAGCCCATGACCTCCTTTTCTTTGACAATTCATGATCCCCTCAATCAAGTACCATCTTTCTTTCCTACTTCATCTTTATTGGGACCCGTTGTCAGGAGGTATCTTGACTTAAATTACTTACAAATTAGTTGCATTAGCTCTCCTAAGAGAATTCTCTTAATTATGAGAATTCTCCTTAATTATGTAATGCAAAGTTCTTAATTATGTAATGGAAAGTCTTATATCTCATTAATGATATTTTGAACACAAGAAAGTAGGTGAGTAGTGACTCACCAGTGAAGTGGGGAATCTTCTACTTAGGATTAAGTAGGATTCACTCACCAGTGAAGTGGGGAATCTTCTACTTAGGATTAACTCACAACTGCCTGTTTATCAGCCATCTCTTGAATTCCCCACAGCCACTTCTCCATAGCATTTATTTCTCATGGACCTTAAGTGAAAACATTCCATCTATAATTTTGGTTCAAAGAATCACTATTTATCAGACTACATGGCAAGCTACATTTGTTCAGTGTGTATTTACTGAACCACTGGTGAGGATAATAATTTCTTTAAAAATTGCAACCTGATTCTTCATGATCTTTTAAAACTAATTTTTTTTAAAGATTTTTATTTATTTCTTTAACAGACAGAGCTCACAAGTAGGCAGAGAGTCAGGCAGAGAGAGAGGAGGGAGCAGGCTCCCCGCTGAGCAGAGAGCCCAATGCGGGGCTGGATCCCAGAACCCTGAGATCATGACCTGAGCCGAAGGCAGAGGCTTAACCCACGGAGCCACCCAGGTGCCCCTAAAACTAATTTTATTTGAGGGCTCAAATGTTGCTTTCCTGAGCAATAAAAAGATTAGTGTGAACTCAGCCTGGCCCTTTAAAGGAGAAGACTAAACAGGGTGAGTATGTCTTCAGGGAAAGCATGTAGGAAAGCCTAGTAATGCATGCCCACCCCACACCATTTTATTGAAAAGAGAGAGCTGCATTGACCCCATTTCTACCATATGAGGCTTGATGCTCACTTAATCTCTGCTCAATTTAAGATAAAAATTTAGAGGCAGAGGTATAAGCTACCAGTAAGAAAAATCTGTTCTCTCCTTGAAATTGTGTAGCATGTATGGTTATTACTTGATATTCTTTCTAACATATTAGACTTTGAGAGCACATTATTCTTTTTACATAATGCTAGTTACAGTTTTATTAGCGTATGAAGGAGCTTTCTTAATAGTTAATATAAAGATAAACATTTAAAAATGAACAATGGTGGGACGCCTGGGTGGCTCAGTTGGTTAAGCGGCTGCCTTCGGCTCAGGTCATGATCCCAGCATCCTGGGATCGAGTCCCGCATCGGGCTCCTTGCTCAGCAGGGAGCATGCTTCTCCCTCTGCCTCTGCCTGCCACTCTGTCTGCCTGTGCTCACTCTCTCTGACAAAGAAATAAATGAAATATTTAAAAAAAACTTAAAAAAAAAAAGAACAATGTCTTCAACAGGAATGAATCTTGTACTATTTTTTGTCCTGAAGGTCAGTAGTTTGTTCAGGATTCATTCCTGTTGAAGAAAACTACAAATCAAATTTTGTGGGTTTTTTGAAAGATTTTTATATTTCTATAAAAAATGCTACTCGAATATTGATTGGGATTGCACAGACTCCATAGATCACTTTTGACAGTATGGTCATTTTAACAATATTAATTCTTCTAATCCAAGAACACAAGATATCTTTCCCATTTATTTGTGTCTCCTTCAATTTCTTTTATCAGTGTCTTAGCTTTCAATGTACAAGTCTTTCATCAACTTGGTTAAATGTATTCCTAAGCATTTTATTGTATTTGATGCTACTATCACTTCTTAATTTTTCTTGCAGATATATTGTCGTTATTGTATAAAATTTCGGTGGATTTTTACATGTTGATTTGTACCTTGCAAGTTTGCTACATTTCTTTCTCAGTTCTAACAATGTTTTCATGGAGCCTTGAGAGTTTTTTATATATAAGATTCAATTAATCTGCAAATAGAGACAATTTTACTTCTTCATTTCCAATTCGCATGCCTTTTTTCTTTTTCTTGCCTAACTTCTTTGGTTAGGATTTCCAGTTACTATGTTGAATGAAAGTAGAGAGAATGGTCATCCTTTTCTTGCTTAGCTTAGAGAAAAAGCTTTTATCTTTCCATCTTGAGGTATAAGGTTATCTGTGGACTTGTCATCTATGGTCTTTATTTTGTTCAGGTACATTCCTGCTGTACCTGATTTGTTCAGAGTTCTTATCATGAAAACACGTTATATTTTGTCAAATCCTTTACCTGCATCTATTACAATGATGATTTTTATCCCGCATTCTGTTAATGTGGTATTTCACATTTAACTTGCATTTGTTGAACCATTCTTGTATGTTAGGGATAAATCCCACTTGACCTGGGTGTATGATCCTTTTAACATGCTGTGGAATTGGGTTTTCTAGTATATGTTGACAAAGATTTTTGCATTTATGTTCATCAGGGATATTGATCTTTCATTTTCTTCTCTCGAATTATCCTTGCCTGGATTTGATATCAGGTTAACACTGGCCTTGTAAAATGAGGCTGGAAGTGTTCCCTCCTCTTCAAATTTTTGCAAGAGTTTGAGAAGGACTGTTGTTAATTTTTCTTTAAATGTTCGGTAGAATTCACCAATGAAGTCATCTAGTTCTGGACTTTCCTTCTTGGAAATTTTTGATTACTGATTCAATATCTTTACTAGTTATAAAACTATTCAAATTTTCTATTTTCAGGATTCAGTCTTATTAGGTTATATATTTGTATATGTTATATATAATATAATGTTATATATGTTATATATAACGTACAGACATATATGTTATGTGTCTATATGTTATATGTTTCTAGGAATTTACCTATTTCCTCCTGCTTAGAGGAAGGTGTAGAATTGTTCACAGTAGTATCTATGATTTTTT
Source organism: Taxidea taxus jeffersonii (assembly GCA_003697995.1). NCBI lineage: Eukaryota > Metazoa > Chordata > Mammalia > Carnivora > Mustelidae > Taxidea > Taxidea taxus. The sequence continues at coordinate 43,242 of ML098479.1, read as the reverse complement.
GTATTTCTGCAGTATCAGTTGTAATATCTATTCTCATTTCTAATTTTGAGTCTTGTCTTTTTTTTAGTTTATCTTACTACAGGTTCATTGATTTTGTTCATCTTAAAAAAAACAGCTCTTAGTTGTATTGATCCTCTGTATTGTTTTTTATGGTCTCTATTTTATTTATTTCTGTTTTGATCTGTATTTCCTTCTTTCTAACCTTGGGATTTTTTTTTAGTTCTTTCAGGTATAGATTCAGGTTGTTTGAGATCTTTATCATTAGCCATTTATGTCTATAAATTTCCCTCTAGAACCGGTTTTGCGACACCCCTTAAAGTTTGTTGTGTTGCGTGTTCCTTTTTATCTCAAAATATTTTTGATATTTTTTTTAAGTAGGCTCCACACCCAGCATACAGCCCAATGCTAGGCCTGAGCTCATGACCCTGAGATCAATACCTGAGCTGAGGTCAGGAGTTGAACACTTAGCCAATGAGCCACGCACATGTCCCTTGATCTCTCTTCTCATTTCTCCTTTGACATATTGGTTGTTCAGGAGTGTTTTTCCATATATTTGTCAATTTTCCAGTTTTCCCCTTGTTATTGAATTTAGTTCCATACCACTGTGGTCAGAAAAGGTAGTCGGTGAAATTTCAATCTTCTTACATTTGTTAAGACTTGTTTTGTGACTTAACATATGATACACCCTGGAGAATATTCTAGGTGTCTTTGAGAAGAAAGGGTAGTCAGCTGCTGGAGGATGAATGGTGCTTAAATATTTTCCCCTTAATATTTGGCTCCTGGAGACTGTTTATAGTACCCGGCACAACATACTCATCATTTAAAAGAGAATCTGCTTTGTATTAATGACCATTTTCCCTTAATTTGATCAAAAAAGTGTTCGGGGGGGGCTCTGAAAAAGTGTTCAGAAGTTGACTCAGTGGGTTAAGCCTCTGCCTTCGGCTCAGGTCATGATCTCAGGGTCCTGGGATCGAGCCCCGCATTGGGTTCTCTGCAGCAGGGAGCCTGCTTCCCCCTCTCTCTGCCTGCCTCTCTGCCTACTTGTGATCTCTGTCTGTTAAATAAATAAATAAAATCTTAAAAAAAAAAGTGCTCGGAGGCCTGTGATAAAATAGGCAGCACCCATGAATTTGTGTGTTTGCTGCCCCCAAAGAAAAAGGAATCCTACTATTTATAATACTTCATATAACTTTGGGGCTAATAATAGAACACTTGCTCTGCAAACAGGCCATTGCTTACTATAAATATTACCCAGCTATGGAAAAAATCTGACATTCCCAGAGAACGATATTTCAACCTATCTTTTTAAAAGTTTGGGAATTAAGCTGTTTTTAAAAGAAAGTAATTCTCTATAGAAAGAAGGTTAAATAAGATATTAAATCAATTTATTCTCATTTTTCATTTTTTTTCAAGATTTTATTTATTTATTTATTTGAGAGACAGAGATCACCAGTAGGCAGAGAGGCAGTCAGAGAGAGAGGAGGAAGCAGGCTCCCCACTGAACAGAGAGCCCAATGTGGGGCTCAATCCCAGGATCCTGGGATCACAACCCGAGCTAAAGGCAGAGGCTTTGACCCACTGAGCCACCCAAGCGCCCCTATTCTCACTTTTCATATAACCCAGTATGCATCTTCTTCCCTTCTAAAACGCAGAAATAACTTCAGCAAGTGTCCTAGACCAGGGCTTTCCAAACTGTAATGTGCATAGAAATCTCCTGGCTATCTTGCTAACATGCAGATTCTGATTTAGTGATTCTGTTGTGGGACCCAAGATTCTGCATTCCTAATGAGTTCCCGGGGATGTGCCACACTGAATAGTGAGGGGTTAAACACACTGAAGGAACTAATTTATTGTACTCAAAGCCCTGGTAAGAACAAGTTACCTCAACCTTTATCACTTTTCATTTTGTGCTTTGGCATGAGCACAAGTGACCAACTTCGGGATAAAATTGTGGAGTTCAACTATGGTTTTAGGTTCTCTAAGAACCAAGTATAATCATTTTTTGTGAGTTTTGCACAAAAGTTGGGCTATCTTTTCCTACAGCCTAAAGTGCCACATTTATCTTTCTGCATTTTGCTTACTTTGAATTGATCCACACCAATGCACTCTCTGTCTCCTCCATTTCTTGTTCCCAGATCTGCAAAGAACTCAAATACTTGCATCCAGCATGGCAGCCACACATTGTTTTAAAAATCCTATAAAGCACGCACAAAAGTAGAAGTAAACTGTGAAATGTATTCGAGGCCTGCCATCTGTCTTCTTCTCGTCGCTGCTTTTGTTTTGTTTTGTTTAAGATTTTATTTATTTATTTCAGGGAGAAAGAGAGAATGCATACACTATGGGGGGGAGGGTACAGCGGGAATCTCAAGCAGACTCCATGTTGAGCGTGGAGCCCAGTACTGGGCTCGGATGTTATGACCCTGAGATCATGACCTGAGCTGAGATCATTAGTTGGTCACTTAAATGACTGAGCCACCCAGGTGCCTTCTCATCCTTGTTTAATTTCTTTGAACACTTGCCCAGGGGAACCCAGACTTTTCTGATTACTTTAGTCCAAAAGATATTCCACTGGAGATGTTGGTGACTGTCTCTACAAATGGTTCTTCACTCAGACCAGTCTTTCTATGGTTCATTGCAGTTTGCAATACTCTGCAATGGCGAGTATGACAGTATTTTCATTAGTTGTAGCAAAGAAAACCAAAAAATGATGGAGCAGTTTGTACAGTAGGAAAACTACTAAGATTTTTCTCTCCCTACTATAAGAAGAGAAGCCATTTTAATGAAACTGAGTTGATTGGCCCTATAAAGCTTTCTCATTAGAAGCCAAAGTGTTAGCTACCAAATCTGATTCCTCCAATACAGTGTCTCCTTAAGGGACCAGCAGCAGGTGTGATTTGAGGAAGAAAGGAGGAAGAAGAGGAAGAGGGGGGTATTGTTTACAAAGGTTCCTACAGGAAAGGCCCTAATTAATTAAGCAATAGTATCTGACAGGCCTCATCTGTATACTTTGCAGGGAACGCCATGAAGAATGGTACTTTGAGGTAACATATCTGCCAAATACACACTGCCCACAGCACTAGATCATTATTAGGAAATGGCATTCTTAATAAAATTAAAGAAAAATGGCAGCACCTTTTCATTTCCTGGGCATTATTAGTGTGAGCCTGACAATTACTGATAGCTAGTCAGAACCTTGTTTGTTTTCTTTGCTCTCTGGGCATTTCCTAATTATGAATAATAATTTCATTAATCATGCACTTGAAACAAGTAAATTATCCAGCAGAACAGCATAATCAGTTGCATCAAAGAGTCTTCAGGAAGCCCCCATATGGCTTTGTTTTAGCTTCCCCATTTGCAGCTCTCCCCAGGTACCTTCGGGAAGTCAGGAGTCAATGACTGCCTCCTACCTGGGAAAGGCATCTCTCAGGCACAACTTTGCAAATGGATCCATATCCTCTGACACAACTGATTTTGATTTACTTATTAAGGCTTAATGGCATCCTTCTCACTTGCCAGACTTACCCTGTGGATGGCCACCAGGGGATGCTACAGACTGACAATGACCATTTGTTCCATTTTCCGAAGCTTACAAAGGACAGGTCCTTCCTTGGCAGCTACTAAGTGTTCCAGACATTCAAGTTTCATCCCAGCTATCAGCTAGACCTCACCATTGTATTTAGGTGTCCTGATCCTGGAAGTAAGCCTCCCACTATCATAAAAGTATCCTCAGTCCACTGACAAAATGAAAGTTGTTGGTAAGTTTGCTCAGAGAAGGCCCCCAACCTCAAAAATTTGGTGAACAATTACTTTCTATAACCTTCCTCCTTTTTTCCCTTCTTCTCCCCTGCCCTTTCCTCTTTCCTTCCTAAATTTGTGTTGACATGTGGATGCTTGGATCTCTGTCTGTAACATATATTGCTCCCAGCCATTACTGTGGGATGCTGGACAGATTACCTTTCTGGAGATGTCCCTGTCAGTTCCCAAAGTATGGTATAAAAAATACTGCTTTTTTTCTTCTCAGTATCTCTTTTATTATCTCTTACTATAAGGGATTATATTCACTTCATCAAGAAGAAAATAGACAAAATCAATTGATTGCAAAACCAGAATCAGAACCACCAGTAACAGCAAGTGACACAAAGGTTATTTGCAGTGATAATTAAGTGAAGGAAAGAAGGTAGAACATTCTACAATCAGTTACCCTATTAAACACAACATTTTCTGTGATCTTCCTGGGAAGTAGGTGCCCTGCCAGGTTCTGTATTTTTCTGTATAGGGGTGGGGATGGGGTGATAAAAGAATGAGGAAATATAAATATGAATAAAAGATATTCCTTTTTGTCATGGAATCCACACTTTATTTGATCAAATGGAAGATGAACTGTAACACAGAACTGAGTCAAGTTATACAATGACTCCAGTTCCATGTTTACTAAAGTGACTCTTCTTAATAGCTGAACATGCTGGACAGCCAAACATTCTTTGGCTGCAAAGAAGTGGTTGATGAGTATCTAATGAGGCATCACAAAGCATTTATTACACTTGTAAAATAAACAGAAAAGCTGGGGATACAGAAATTTAATATGGGGTGGAATTAAGATGGCAGAAGAGTAGGGAGACCCTAAGCTTGTCTGGTATACAGCAAGATAGTTATCAAATCATTCTGAACACCCAAGAAATCAATCAGAGGTCTCAGAGAACAAAAACTGCAAGTCTACAAGTAGTAAAGCAACCACCTTTTGGAAGGTAGGAGGTGCAGAGAATTGAACTGGGGGAGATATAGCTGTGGATATGGTGGTGGGGAAGGAGTCTACTTACAGAGGCAATCACAAACTATTAAAAGCAGTAGAATACAAAATTTGAACTTTCCGAAGTCCGCTACCATGGGGGATGTGCCTGGCTGAAAGGTGCTCAGGTGCCAAAGCTGGGCGGAATTCCAGGAGTCACAATGTGGTCTGAGGATCTCCTGAATCACAAGAAGAACTGGTGGTGGCAACGTGCTGCACTGTTTCCAGGCATAGGAGCAGGGAAACTGGCTAGAGCAGTGGGTCTGGATGCTGGCTTTCTGCTCTGTTTTGTCATAAACTGCGAACTGCTGTGTAGTCATGCAACCACTTTCCTGGCATTGGCTGGCAAATGGCAAAAAGCACAGCAAAACCCTGGAGTAAAAACACAGGTCCACACTACGGAGTCCCTAAAATTTGGAGTTTTGAAACTCAGTTGTATACATGAGATAAAAAACAATACCACCACCAACAACAACAATAACAATAAAAACAAAAACCTCAGACACAGGCAGGATGAATGCAGGGCTCAGATGAACACCAGGGACACAAGTGGGGTGATGACTGATTGCTTCCTTGGTGAGGCCTCACTGAAGAGTGGGGTGTGAGAACTTTCAACTCTGGGGCCAGAGGGCAGGGCACCACCACATTCATTGTGCCCAACAGCATTGAAAACCTTCAGGGAGCAAAACAGCACCACACAGTGGAGGCCAGGCTGCTTACACCAAACACCACCCCAACTTGCTCCCTGGAGGCCCATTTTCACTGAAACATGTCAGCCTGAGAATGAGCACAGCAGGCCCCCTATTTTTGTATTCTTTTCAATTCCTTTTTATTTTTTATTAGTTTTAAATATATATATATACACACACACACACATATATATAGACACACACACATATATATAGACACACGCACACACATATATATATATATACACATACATTTATTTTTTATTTTCAGGTTTTTTTCCCATCTTTTAAAAAATTTTTATTTTGGGATCTAGATGCCTTTAACAAGCAGACCAAACACACCCAAGATCTAGCTTTTTTGTTTTGGGGGGGTTTTGTTTTTGTTTTGTTTTCTTTTTCTTTTTCTTTTTCGGATAAAATCATGACAGAGAAATTCACCCCAAAAGAACAAACAGGAAGTAGAACTCATAACCACAGATTCAATCAATAGAGATATAAGTAAGATGTCTGAACTAGAATTTAAAACAATACTTATAAGGATACTAGCTGAGCTTTAAAAATGCATAGACGACACTAGAGAATCCTTTACTGCAAAGATAAAAGAACTAAAATCTAGTTATGCCCAAACTAAAAATGCTGTAACTGAGATGTAATCCCAAATGGAGGCCATAAGAATGAGGATGGATGGAGCAGAGTAGCAAATCAGTGATACAGAAGATAATATTATTGAAAATAATAAAGCTAAAGAGGGAAAGAAAGGTAATGGACCACGAAGGTAGATTTAGGGAAATCAGTGACTTAATAAAATATAGTAACAATTCATATTATAGAAGACCCAGAAGATGAAGAGAGAGAAAAAGGGGCAGAAGGTTTATTTGAACAAATTACAACTGAAAACTTCCATAATCTGGGGAAGAACACAGTCATCAAAATCCAAGAAGCCCAGAGAATGCTCATTAAATTCAACAAAAGCTGACCATCCCCAAGGCATACCATAGTCAAATTTACAAAACAGAGATAAGGAAAGCATCTTGAAAGCAGCAAGGGGAAAAAAAAGTCCTTATCCTATAATGGAAGATAGATCAGGTTTGCCCCAGATCTGTCTACAGAAATGTAGCAGGCCAGAAGACAGTGGCAGGAAATATTCAATGAGCTAAATAGGAAAAGTATGCAGCCAAGAAATCTTTATCCAGTAAGGCTGTCATTCAGAATAGAAGGAGAAATAAAAAGTTTCCCAGACAAACAAAAACTAAAGGAGTTCATGACCACCAAACCAGGCCTGCAAGAACTTTTAAGGGGGACTTTTAAGTGAAGGAAAAAAAAAAAAAAGATCAAAAGCAACAAAGACTAAAAAGGCCAGAGAGCATCATCAGAAATACCAACCCTAAAGGAACACAATGGTACAAAATTCATATCTTTCCAATAATCACATGGAATGTAAATGGACTACATGTTCCAATCAAAAGACATAACGTATCAGAATGGATTAAAAAAGCAAGAGCCATCTTTATGCTGCTTATTAGAGACTCATTTTAGACCTAAAGACATCTGCAGATTAAAAGTGAGGGGTTGGAGAACCATCTATCATGCTAATGGATGTCAAAAGAAAGCCAGAGTAGGCATACTTATATCAGGCAAACTAGATTTTATTTTATTTTTTTAAAGATTTTACTTATTTTTGAGAGAAAGAGAGAGTGAGCAAGCACAAGCAGGGGAGACGGGTAGAGAAAGAAGTAGACTCCCCGCTGAGCAGGAAGCCCTATGCTGTGCTGGATCCCAGGACCCTGGGATCATGACTTGAGCCAAAGGCAGACATTTAATCAACTGAGCCACCCAGGTGCCCTAGATTTTATTGTTTAACTTTTAATTTATTTTTATTTTTTAAAAGATTTTATTTACTTATTTACTAGAGGGAGAGAGAGAGAGAGTGAGCCAGCATGAGTGTGAATTGGGGGAGAAGCAGAAGAGGAGGGAAAAATAGACTCCACACTCAGCATGGAGCCCAATACGGGGCTCATTTCCAACAACCCTGAGATCATAACCTGGGCCAAAATGAAGAGTCAGACATCCAACCAACTGAGCCACCCAGACTGCTCCTCAGGCAAACTAGATTTTTAAAACAAAGACTGTAACAGGAGATGAAGAAGTGGTCATAATTATATATAATCATATGTCATAATTATCATAATTAAGGGGTCTATCCATCAGGAAGGTCTTAGAATTGTAAATATTTGTAAATATTTATGTTTCCAACTTGGGAGCACCCAAATATATAAATCAATTTATAATAAATATAAAGAAACTCACTGATAATAATACAATCATAGTAGGGGATTTTAATAACCCACTCACAACAATGGACAGATCATCTGAACAAAAAATCAACAAGGAAGTAATCAAATACATGTTCTTTTTAAGTACATACAGAACATACTCCAGAACAGATCACATATTGGGTCACAAATCAGCCTTCAACCAGTATAAAAAGACAGAGATCATACTATGCCTATTTTTAGAGCACAACACTATGAAACTAAAATTCAACCACAAGATAAAATTTGGAAAGACCTCAAGTACATAGAGGTTAAAGAACATCCTACTAAAGAATGAATGGGTTAGCCAGGAAATTAAATAATAAATTTAAAAAAAAATGTAAGCAAATGAAAATGAAAAAAATGACAGTGTAAAACCTTTGGGATGCAGCAAAGGAAGTCCTAAGAGAGAATTATATTGCAGTACAGGCCTTCCTCAACAAACAAGATGAGTCTCAACTATACAACCTAATCATACACCTAAAGGAGCTAGAAAATGAACAGCAAATAAAGCCTAAAACCAGCAGAAGAAGGGAAATGATAAAGAGGAGAGCAGAAATAGACAATATAGAAATAAACAAAACAAGGACCTGGTTCTTCAAAAGAATTAATAAAATTGATAACCCCATAGCCAGACTTATCAAAAAGAGAAAGGACCCAAATAGATAAAATCTCAAATGAGATTTTCCAACACCATGGAAATATAGATAATTATAAGAGAATACTATGAAAAAATTGTATATCAACAAACTGGGCAACCTGGAAGAAATGGACAGATTCCTAGAAACCTACAAACTACCACAACTGCAACAGGAAAAAAAGGAAAATTTGGACAGACCCATAACCAGCAAAGAAATTGAATCAGTAATCAAATATCTCCCAAGAAACAAAAATCCTGGGCCAGATGGCTTCCCAGGGAAATTCTACCAGAGTTGGATAGATGATAGATACATATTATTTTTTTAATTTTAAAGATTTTACTTATTCATTTGACAGAGAGAGACACAGTGAGAGAGGGAACACAAACAGGGGGGAAGGAGAGGGAGAAGCAGGATTCCTGCCGAGCAGAGAGCCTGATGTGGGGCTCAATTCCAGGACCCTGGGATCACGACTGAGCCACCCAGGCACCCCTCTACCAGACATTTAAAGAAGAGTTAATACCTGTTCTTCTCAAACTCTTCCAAAAAATAGAAATGGAAGGCAAACTTACAAAGTCATTCTACAAAGGTAGTATTACCTTGACTCCAAAACCAAAGACCCCACTAAAAAGGAGAATGACAAACCAATATCCTTGATGGACATGCATGCAAAAATTCTTAATACTAGCAAATCACATCCAACAGTACGTTAAAAGAATTATTTACCACAATCAAGTGAGATTTATTCCTGAGCTGCAGGGGTAGTTCAATATTTGCAAATCAATGTGATACACCACATTAATAAAAGAAAGGACAAGAATCATAAGATCCTGTCAATAGGTTCAGAAAAAACATTTGACAGAGTACAGCATCCTTTCTTGATAAAAACCCTCAGCAAAGTAGGAATAGATGGAACATACCTCAACATCATAAAGGCCATCTATGAAAGACCCACAGCTAATATCCATTCTCAATAAGGAAAAACTGAAAGCCTTTCCTCTATGGTCAGGAACAAGACAAGGATTTCCACTCTCACCATTACCATTTAGCATAGTACTAGAAGTCCTAGCCTCAGCGATCAGACAACAAAAAGAAATAAAAGGCATCCAAATTGGCAAGGAAGAAGTCAGACTTTCACTATTTGCAGATGACTCCACCAAAAAGTTGCTAGAACACATACATGAATTCAGCAAAATTGCAGGATATAAAATCAATGTGCAGAAATCGTTTCATTTCTTTACACCAATAGCAAAGCAGTAGAAGGAGAAATTAAGGAATCAATCTCATTTACAATTGCACCAAAAACAATAAGATACCTAGGAATAAACCTAACTAAAGAGGTAAAAGATCTATACTCTGAAAACTATGGATCACTGATGAAAGAAATTCAAGAGGACACAAAGAAATGGAAAACATGTCATTTTCATGGACTGGAAGAACAAATATTGTTTAAATGTCCATACTACCCAATGTAATCTACACATTCAATGAAATCCTTATCAAAATAACACCAGCATTTTCCACAGAGTTAGCACAAACAATTCTAAAATTTGTACCAAACCAGAAAAGACCCCCAATAGCCAAAGTAATTGTGGAAAAGAAAAAACTGGAGGCATCATGATTTAGAATTTCAAGCTGTATTACAAAGCTGTAATCATCAACACAGTATGGTACTGGCACAAAAACAGACTAATCAGTGGAACAGAACAGAGAACCCAAAAATGCATTCACAAGTATATCAACTCATCTTCAACAAAGCAAGAATATCCAATGGAAAAAAGACAGTCTCTTCAACAAATGGTGTTGGGAAAACTGGACAGCAACATGCAAAAGAATGAAGCTGGACCATCTCCTTATACCACACACAAAAATAGATTCAAAGCGGATGAAAGACCTAAATGTAAGACAGGAAACAACCAAACTCCCAGAGGAAAACACAGGCAGAAACCTTTTTGACCTCAGCTGTAGCAATGTCTTACTAGACACATTGTCAGAGGCAAGGGAAACAAAACCAAAAATGAACTATTGGGACTCCATCAAGATAAAAACCATCTGCACAAAGAAGTAAACAATCAACAAAAGTAAAAGGCCATTCTGTCGCCTAGAAGATATTTGCAAATGACGATGTATCTGATAAAGGGTTAGTATCCAAAATCTACAAAAAAAACTTATCAAACTCAACATCCCCAAGACAAACAATCCAGTTAAGAAATGGGCAGAAGGGGACGCCTGGGTGGCTCAGTGGGTTAAGCCGCTGCCTTCGGCTCGGGTCATGATCCTAGGGTCCTGGGATCGAGTCCCACGTCAGGCTCCTTGCTCAGCGGGGAGCCTGCTTCTCTCTCTGCCCTGCCACTCTGCCTGTTTGTGCTCTCTGTCTCTCTTTCTGACAAATAAAAAAAGTCTTAAAAAAAAAAAAAGAAATGGGCAGAAGACACAAATAGACACTTTTACAAAGAAGACATCCAGATGGCTAACTGACACATGAAAAGATCCTCAACATCACTCATCAGCAGGGAAATGCACATCAAAACCACAAGGAGATACCAGCTCACACTGGTCAGAATGGCTAATGCTAATGACACAGGAAATAACAGGTGTTGGTGAGGATGCAGAGAAAGGGGAACATTCTTCTACTGTTGGTGGGAATGCAAACTGGTGTAGCCACTCTGGAGAACAGTATGGAGGTTCCTCCAAAAGTTAAAAATAAAGCTATCCTATGATCCAGCAATCATATTACTAGGTATTTACCCAAAGGATAGAAAAATACAGATTCGAAGGGGTACATGCACCAGATGTTTGTAACAGCTTTATCAACAATAGCCAAACTATGGAGAGAGCTCAAATGTCCACTGACTGAAGAATGGATAAAGAAGATGTGGTATACACACACACACACACACACACACACAGAGGAATATTACTCAGCCATCAAAAAGTGACATCTTGCTATTTGCAATGACATGGATGGTACAAGAGTGTATTATGCTAAGCAAAATAAGCCAGTCAGAGAAAGACAAATACCATATGATCTTACGCATATGTGGAATTTAAGAAAGAAAACAGATGAACATATGGAAAGGGGGAAAAGAAAAAATGGAGAGGGAAACAAACCATAGAAGACACTTAACAATAGAGAACAAACTGAGGGTTGATGGAGGGAGGTGAGTTGGGGATGGGCTAGATAAGGATTAAAGAGAGCACTTGTTGTGATGAGCCCTGGGTATTGTATGTAAGTGACAAATCACTGAATTCTATTCCAGAAACTAATACTGCACTCTATGTTCACTAATTAAAATTTAAATGAAAAAAAAAATGAATTTAAAATGTCGTCAGGTGTGGGATGTGTGTGGCATATATGTCCTGTCACGTAAGAACTTGTTTAGCTATAAGATGTGCAGTTGGCTGACAGCCTCTAGCTGCCTCACCTTCAGGATATACCTCGGGGGGTTACAGACCTAATGTTTGTGTCCTTAAATTCATATGCTGAAATCGTAATCTTCAGTGTGACGTATTAGGAGGTGAGGCATTTGGGAGGCAATTAGGTCATGAGGGAGGAGCCCTTATGAATGGAATTAGTACTCTGATAAGAAGAGACATGATGGATTATTTCCTCTCTCTCTGCGGTCCACCATATGAGAATATAGTGAGATCACCATTTTCAAATGAGTAAGAAGGCCCTCACCACACACCAAATCTGCCAGCATCTTGATCTTGAACTTCCCAGTCTCCAGAACCATGAGAAATAAGTGTGTGTTTTTTAAACCACTCAGCCTATTGCATATTTGTTAACAACCCAAACTGACCATGACATCATTTCAGCTGCTGCCGTGCTCTTTCTAGCAGCCTTTAGTCAATGGCTGTGCAGAGTGGGATTACTAAGACCTGGCCACTCCTGACCAACACAAGGAAAATCTAACAAGCAATTCTTGCTCCTCAGCTCCTTGAACTGGCTGAGACTTTGTCCAATATGCACCATGGACAGAGGTTTCCCCTACCCAATTCCGCTCCCTCCCCCTTTATATTTCTCCAGCATTATTCCACAATAATCTTCTTGTGCTATAAACTGTCTCCATGTTGGCTTCCCAATGGATCCCAATGACTCATTGTGTCTGTCTACACTTGTAACTCATTTGTTTATTTCTTTTTAAAGATTTTATTTATTTGACAGAGAGCACACAGGCGTAAGAGAGCAAGAGCAAGGGGGAAGGAGGAGAAGCAGGATCTTTACTGAACAGGGAGCCCAGTGTGGGGCTCGATCTCAGGACCCTGGGATCATGACCTGGGCTGAAGGCAGACACTTAAGAGACTGAGACACCCAGGTGCCCCATCTGTAACTAATTTAAAGAAAAATATAATTTTACATTAAGGCCAGAGATTGTAAAATGTCTGCAAAATTCTCTACCTGCCCCTAATAAATCTTCTTTCCCTGTGAAAAGAAATTTTGTTTCTTTGGGCGTATCACTAAGGCAGTATAAAGGTTTTTGGTGGGGACAGAGGGATGGAGTCTCAAGTGGCAATTGTGTAACAAGAAGGAGGTTTGGTAGGCACTGCTCTAAATACAGGGAATGCAATGTCTCTAGAGAATAATAAAGTCTACTACAAGTTTATATGCATTTATTATCAGTATGTGACAAGTGGTATTTTAAAATACTAGTGGCAAAATAGTTTTCTCTGTCAGGGTAGAATGCTCCCACGCCTCCCTCTTCCCACCTTGGTATACCACTGTAAATTGGTTAAATTATAAATGTGAATTAGTCTAACTACTTTTCCCTATGAAATCTCAGATTGTCCCTTTTCCAGTTTGTTATAAAATTTGGTTAATTTTTTCTTTTGGGATATTAGTTTTTTGTCCTATTTAGATTCTAATATACCATTTATTATTTTAAAGATCCTACAGTTAACATTGAGTCTGTATGTCAAGGGAACTGGAGAGATAACAGGTGTGTAGTCTGTTCCTCTTCTCACTTATATTTCTCTCAATGTAGTACTTTATGCGTCTGTGTTGGTGGGGTCTGGGATATTCCTTCTACATTGCTCTTATACATGTAGCTCCTATGTATTTGGGAACAAGGAAGAAAATCAGGGGCACAGAAATACTCATATATAACTTTTGCCTTTTGGAGCCTGATGTCTCACTCTGATTTGGTCTAATTCTGCCTGGGGCTACTGCTATGTAGGTGGTGTGGCAGACCTCAGCTTTACTTGGCAACCCTCCAGCACCAAGGACCCCTACACAGCAGTAATGTACTATCTCCCTCTGGCCCCCTGTCAATACTCCATACTTCCAATACCTCTCTGATTTGAATATCCCAATGTTTAGTCAGCCAGTGGCATGAGAAATGCTGGAGCTTCTCCTGGAGCTACAGGAACCACTGTTGTCCCCTTCTCTAAGGACTAGGAAAAGCTAGAACAGGATGAAGATACTTCTGTATTATTTCCAAGCCCTCCTACACCATAATCTCTAAAGTCTTACTGGTCTAAACTACTTCAGTGGGATCCTCATCCTCAGAACTGTCTAGATAAGAAAGTGGCATTGATATTGATCCTTCTATTCATGATGTCATGACTTTTTACAGAATACCTGTCAAAATACCCCCAAAACCCTGATCACTCCTCCTTAGACTGTGGTACCAGAACATCCAGATGAGAAAGTAGAAAAAAGAACCCAGTTTATCCCTTCTTGAAGACTCAGCCACAATTTATAAGGGATTCTCTTAGAACAAACCCATCATTACGACCACTTGGATTTAGGAAGAATATCCTGGAGAGGGAAAGGAGGAGCCTTTGTTTGGGCACTCCTCATGCTCCCAAAATTGTCAAGCATGAGGACTTTTCTTCCTCCCATTTCTACGTCTTGGTCTTTGAGTAGATGGTGCTCATAGAAAAGCCCTACTGAGATTAAATGGATTCATAGTGTCTTTTTTCCTTTTTCTTTTTCTTTTCTTAAACCAAAAATTTTTCTTCATAGTCAAGTTTGTACTTGACTCAACTTCCCATTACTTCAGGTTCTTACCTAGTAAATGAGGGATTAGATGAAATAATCCTTAAAAGTTTCTTTCAGTTCTAATAGTGCATGTGCCTAATATTTCTTACCAAAATCAGGATTAGATTTCTCCATCCCCTCTGAAGTTCACTTACTCATCACATATTTATTGAATCCTAACAACTGCTCTATATAATATCACTACATAATTTATTTACATATGTCTCTTCCTGTTGTTCCAGAAGTTCCTCAATGACAGCAGAACTACGTTTTACTCTTGTGTCCCTATCACAAAATGGGCTCTCAATAAATCCTGTTTGAAGGAGTTGTTCTTTTTTTTTTTTTTTTAAGATTTTATTTATTTATTTCACAGAGAGAGGCACAAGTAGGCAGAGAGGCAGGCAGAGAGAGAGGGGGAAGCAGGCGCTCCGCTGAGCAGGGAGCCCGATGCGGGGCTCAATCCCAGGACCCTGAGATCATGACCTGAGCTGAAGGCAGTGGCTTAACCCACTGAGCCACCCAGGTGGCCCCTTTATGCAAATTATAGATAGCTGCCAGTTGTGGTTTGTGGATAAAAGAGTAGCAATGAATAAACCAACATTTCTTATTCCCTTCTTACGAGCCTAGCACCATGCCATGATTCTAGAACAAACTCTAACAGCAAAAGAAAAAAATGAAACTAAAGCAGACAGAGCTGTGTCTTAGTACACAAGCTGGAGTTTTCCTAGAAAGCATATGAACATGAAATCCAAAAGCCAGTACACTTCCAGCCACATGCTCTTGAAACTACTATGATAAGATGTGAAATAAGTGGTCTTCCACAGTGAAAGAAAAGCATTTATAGCTGAGGACTACCACATCACAAATATTACATACCCATTCGTTGTTCCTGTATTTCTGCATGCCACCTGCCTGATGCTAGCCGTTAGCCTCCAGTGTGAATGTATAGCCACAGGAGAGCACATTGACCACCAGGGCCATGGCAGCTGCTTGGGGGCTAAAATCGGGTGCTTCTTTTTACCCTGGTTGTCATCAATGTGCTTATGTAGAGCTAGGCCCTCCAGCTGTGCACTTGCACACCCACAGCCAAATCTTTGTAATTGGACTCCGTGGTAGTGGGCATGCCCAATGGGATACTGTGCATCCACAGGAAAGCATGCCAACATCCAGGGCCTCCAGAGCTGCCAGTGAGCCCATAGTGAGCCCTGGCCCTTGCTACCTGCCCTGGCCCCCATCGCTATCAATAGGTCTGCAACTGGCTTCTGCCTCTACACAGGCAGCTGCAGGTGCCCCCCCACAGATGAGTGTCTGCAAACCACTGGCTCTGGCCACCACCACTGCCTGTGGCCACCACCACTGCCTGCTCTGCTCCCTAGATACCAGACCTAAGACACGTATTAGGACCCCAACAGCCTTGCAGCCATTATCATCTTCTACAGTGCTCACCTAGGACCGCAGAGTTGTCAAAGCTATGAACTGCAGTGACCTGAGCTGAAGAGACCTTACTCTTCTTTGACCTGGTGTCATGATGTGCCTCCATACTTGGTACTCTACAGCACTAAACCCACGGTTACACCACAAGCCATCATGTTCTCATCCACAGGTGGAAGGCCTCCCTTACTGAAGTCAGTCCATAAAGTCTCAAAGAGGTGGTTACTTTTTCAAATGTGCAGACACTTACCCAAGGCTACAGACATTATGAAGAATCACAATGGGAAATATGTCTCCACCAAACCATCAAAGCAATATGGCAGACCTCCAGCAATTAGCCCCAAAGAAATGGAGATTCAGGAATTACCCAATAAAGAAATCAAAACAATTATTCTATGGATGCTCAAAGAGCAATCTATTGATATCAGAAAACAATTTAAGAACAAAATGAGAAGTTCCATAAAGAAACAGAAAACATAAAAAAGAACCAAACAAAAATTTTGGAGCTGAAGAATATAATGATTGAACCATAGAATTCAATATAGAGCTTCAACAGCCAACTTAAATAAGCAGAAGACAGAATCAGTGAGTTACAAGCAGATCAACTGAATTACAGAATCAGAGATGGGAAAAAAAGGGAAAATGATGAAAAGAAATGATAAAAAGTCTATGGAACTTATGGGACATCAGCAGAAGAAACAATGAACACATCACTGCAGTTCCAAGAGAGGGAGAAGGATGAAGAATGCCTTTCAAAAACAATGGCTCAGGAATTCCCAAATCTGGGGAGAGATTTGGATATCCAAGTTCATGAGGATAACAAGTCACTTCAAAATTCTGTCCAATGTGATCTTCTCCAAGATACAATAATAAAATTGTCTAAAGCCAAAGACATAGAGAATTTTAAAAGCGGCAAGAGGGGAAAAAAAAAATCCCTCATGGAAGATAACCTCAAAAAAGCTACCAGAGAAAAAGCTACCTGCAAGGTCTCAGCAGAGACCTTGCAGGCCAGAAAAGAATGGGCTGCTATATTCTAAGTGCTGAAAGAAAGATACTGCCAGCCAAGAGTATTTTACCCAAAGTTACCTTTCAGAACTCAAGACCAAATAAAGACTTTCCCTAATAAACAAACAGAGGGAATTCATCATTAGTAAATTTGCCTTACAAGAAGTGCCAAAAGTAGTTCTCCAAGCTTCTGAAGCAAAGGGTCAACAAATAGTAAAATGAAAACATATAAAAATGCACAACACACTGGTAAAGGTAAATATATAGTCATATTCAGAAAGCCCTAAGACTGTAATGTGGTGGTGTGTTAACTAACTCCAGTATAAAGGTTTCTGTGGGCGTTTTTCAACTCCAGTATAAAGTTTAAAGAACCAAAATATTAAAAATAATGACAATTTCTTAATGGATACGAAATATAAAAAGATGTAAATGGTGACATCATAAACATAAATAGAGGAGCAAAAGCATAGTTTTTGTATGTGATTGAAATTAAATTATAAATAGACTGATAGATCTACCTCTCTATATCTCTGCATGGTCAACAGGTACATGACAAGGATTCTCAACATCACTAATCATCAGGGAAACGCAAATCAAAACCAGGGTAAGATATCATCTCACACATGTTAGAATGACTAGTATCGGCAAGAGAAGAAAAAACAAGTGTTGGTGAAGGTGTGGAGATAGGGGGACCCTTGGGCACTATTGGTGGTAATGTAAATTCATGCAGCCACTCTGGAGAATACGGAGGTTCCTCAAAACAAAACCCAAACAAACAAAAGAACTCCTTAAAAATAGAACTACCATATGATCTGGCAATCCCATTTCCAGGTAGTTATCCAAAGGATTGAAATCAGAATCTTGTTGCGCTCTCTGCACCCTCATATCTGTTACAGCATTACTCACAATAGCCATGATATGAAACCAGCCTATCCATCAATGGATGAATGGATAAAGAAGAGGTAGTATACATACAATGGACTATTACTTGGCCACAAAAAAGAAGGAAATCCTGTCATTTGCAACAACTTGGATGAAACTTGAAGGCATTATGCTACATGAAATGAGTCAGAGAAAGACAAATGCTATATGATCTCATTTGTTTGTGGAATCTAAAAAATCCAAACTCAGAGAAATGGTAGATTGGTGATTAACAGGGATTGGGGGGCTGGGGAATAATGGGGAGATGTTGTTCAAAAGCTAAAAATTTGTAGTTAAATGATTAAAAAGTTCTGGGGATCTGATGTACAGCATAGTGATTATAGCTAATAATATTGTATTATATACTTGAAAGTTGCTAAGAGAATAGATCTTAAATGTTCTCACCACAAAAAAGTGAAATGGTAATTATGTGATGAAAGTATCAGCTAATGCTGGTGGTAATCGTTTTGGAATATACAAATGTATCAAATGGACATTTTGCACACATCCAATATTATATGTTAATCACAGCTCAAAGCTAGGGAAAGCAGGGATTCCCATAGGTCTCCAACTAAAACACAGGCTCAAAGGGCACTAGCTACTACCTAGGGCATTATTCTTCTCACCGCAGAAATTTAAATTTTCCAGAGGGGTGGGGGGAGACACACAATGCCTAGATTTGGAACAGGCAAACTGTCACTTTACTGATTTTTTAAAAATATTTTATTTATTTATTTGACAGATACAGATCACAAATAGGCAGAGAGGCAGACAGAGAGAGAGGAGGAAGCAGGCTCTCCGAGGAGCAGAGAGCCCGATGTGGGGCTCGATCCCAGGACCCTGGGATCAT
>ML098479.1:0-24527 GCA_003697995.1 Taxidea taxus jeffersonii | reverse complement strand
TGATCCCAGGATCCTGGGATCATGACCTGAGCCGAAGGCAGACGCTTAATGACTGAGCCACCCAAGTGCCCCGTAAAATAGTATATTTTACCATAGTTACAATTTTGATACGCTTTGTACTCTTTTTCTTTCTTTAAAAATAATGCCACTCTGTCTGATAATGCCAGTATCTATGGATGTTGTGAATCTTTTTGTCAACGTTCTTTCATGGAACTTTGTATGTGTATGTCTGTGTGTGTTTTATTGTGGCATTTATCACAGAATTTAAACTGAAGTCATTTTTGGAGTTTAAAGTAAAATCTTTCAGAGATATTTCCTTTACTTCTGCTAATTGATGATGTATTCCACCACGAAACTTGTGAGAATTCTAGCTCCCATACTTTCAGAGGAAGAGACAATTTGTCTGAAAAAACGCAGCAGACAAATTAGCAAAGAGGTCAAATGGTCTCCAGAAAAAGATCTGTATGGGATCTGACTACTTTCCATTTGGTGATCCCACATTCTTTGAAAACCTTTTATAAATGAACCAGGTCAGAGAGCAGTAGGAAGGAATTTGGAGTGATAACTAAGGTTTAAATCAGATCTCAAACTATGAGGAAGTATTAGACTAGGTAAGTTTACCACTTTAACTATCAATCCCTAAATCTTAATGGCTTAATATAATTCAAAAGTAGTGCTAGCTCATGGTTCCACATGGCTGTTTGGTGGGTGGCCTTCAATGGAAGGATGCAGAAATCAGGTTCCTCCTCCTCATAACACTACTACCTCATAGGACTTCAAGCTCTCTTGCTGGTTTTTCTTTCTGTCTGTCAAAAGAGAGTGGAGGATAGTTTAAAAGATACTTTGTTAGGCTGGATATGGAAGAAAAATATCCAGCAGGAGAACCTACATGGCTCCCACTTCCATCCACATGGCCCATCTGCTGCAAGGCAGGTCAGACAGGGTGCACATGAATAAAAGGAAATGGGTTTGGTGAACAACCATCCAGTGTCTCTGATGCATGGGGTTATAAGTATCACCTGAACCTGAAAACTTTCCATGACTGAACAACTCAAACACTATGGGATGGCTTTGAGATTAATGGCTGCATATTAATGGTAAAAGAACAGGTTATAATGTCATTTATAACATAGTTTACAATAACTTATGGTATATGTGGCAGCCATTGCCGACTGTGCCAATGGGAGCATAGAGAGCATTTTTATCTCCACTCTCTCATACCCTCCCCACTTCTCAACTCCCCAGATGACCACAGGAACCAAAAGAAAACCTGTACCTGCAAAGGCATTACTGTATCAGTATGCAGGAATGACACGGGACTGCTGAAACCACTTGTGAGGTGACACTGTCAGGTAGGGGTAGTGTGGAGCCAAATCTGGCTCTGTGGATCTTGGTCACAGTGAGTCATCTCGGCAAAAGCAATAGAAGTTTGGGAAGAGTCGCCCCAGATTTCTCTGCATGAGCATTAGTCTTTGGCTTCACTGTGAGCTACCTGTCACCTGCTTCCGGGGGTTGGGGGGCTGCAGAATTGCTCAGCTTCTAATTGGGTTTCAGCGGCAGACATGAGGTAAGTCCCATAGAATACAATATTCCAGAAGTGGTCTCCCACCCATCTGCCAGGAGTGGAATGATGCTGGTGATGAGCCTATGGGAGGAGAGGTGGATAATCTTGCACTTGTGGAAATGCTGACTTCACTAAAATCACTGTGACCGCACATGCACCCAAGCATATGAAAAGGGCTCTATCAGTTACAGTTAGAATTGGAAAAATTTTATTGCTGCCTCTTATGGGGAGAATGAAATTGATCACTGTAAAATATACCCGCATTTTACCACCAGAGTGATAGAGCTGCGCATTTCCACAGTTTGCATGTCTGCTTGGCATAGCTTTCATTACCCCATAACTTGTGAGCTCTCTGAAGCAGCACATAGATGTCTGCACAGGACAACTTGACTTTACTCAGAAAGAAACTGACCTGGAACATTGCTGTAAGCTGGCAAAGTAATGATCCCATTTCCTATCAAAATAAGCTATTCATCTGCTCCAAAAATATCCATTGTAGAAGAGGAGAGGGGAAAAAAAGGTTTAAAAATGCCCTGAAACAAGAAGTTTGAATTCACGAATAGCATGGTGTATGCCCTGAATGCTGGAGGCACTGTTTCATGCCCCTCCTTTTTCTTTTGACTATCTCACAAGGTTGCCAGGGCCACGTGAGTGATAGAAGAGTGGTAAGCCAATGGTCTCCTGGAATAAATCTGGCCAAGGTCAGTTTTCATTTCTTTCATTCATATCCTGCTTTTTATTTTCCTCAAATTTCTTGTGTTTTTTCACAGTGATTACAAGATATTCTATTTGGGCTCAGTGCACCTGGAGTAAAGGCCGACCCATAAGGGCTCCTTCAACTCTGATGCTTATGCCCTTGGTTGCACACTTTGTATTCTAGACCAGGTTATTAATTCTTGATTTTGAGCAGGATATTCTCCGTCCCCATAACACCAAACCATATCACTCACTAGTCCATAGATCCTCAAGAGACTGCATTGATTTATTATAATAAACTATTCCTTGTTTCTGACCTCTGAGACTCGGCATTAGTAGATGCAAATCATGTAGAATCAAGATTTGGCATCTAGAATTTGACTTTTGCATTGTATTTCGGAAATATTCCTAAGGCAGAGAGAGGAAGTTGGCAAATATTAGCCAAGCAAGGGACATCCAGATCTCAAACTTTCAAGACGAGATCTTAATGGGTGTTACATTTAATTAATAGGTTCCCCACAGCCTGGCCTCCAGTACCTCATGGGTAAAGTAAGCTTCTTTTAGGAATGAAAACAGTTTTATCACAAATCCAAGCAAATATCAGGAATGAAAGAAAGGGGGAAAAAAAGGCACACTGGGGCTACACCCTATGCTAAAAGCCACCAAGATATACCATCTAAAGAATTCTAGTATATGGTAAAACAGGAAGGCACTGATTGTACTCCAGGTTCTGTCTTAGCATGTATGCCATGGAGATGAGGCTCAGCAATGTATGTGAACTCCTTGAGTCTGGTTCCAGAGAGGGCCAGGTGAGAGAGTCCTACACAAGTTTCCTAAGAAGAAAGTCAGGATGGGTTCTACATATACGCTGAGGAATGAGCCTCAGTGAGGGCCAAGTGAGGGGGAGTCCCATGCTGGTTTCCTAAGAGGAATGTAGAGAAAGTGGCTCACTTATGTGCATTCAAGGAGTCATAAATGAGGGAAGGTCTGGCAAAGGGGCATCTGCAGCAGGATCCCTAAAACTGAAGGAGGGAAAGGCTCCCACATGTTTGCACTCAGGCATCAGACGGGAGAGAAGGCCAAGTGAAAAAAAGTCTATGCCGGATTACTAAGACAGAACAGAATATCAGCATGTGTGCTCTCAAGAGAAAAGAGAAAAGGGCAAGTGCTTTCACTTGGTTCTAACTTAGGTGCCTGAGAAGTAAGGATGAGAAGTGTCCCATATGTGGTGCTCGGTGAATCAATTCCAAGAGAGGGTCAAGTGAGAGTCCTAAGGTTGTTTCCTAAGAGAAAAGTGTAGGAAGAGGCCTGCATGTGTGCACTCAGGAATTAGCCCCAAGAGAAAGCCAACTGAAGGGGAGTCCTACACAGAATTTCTAAGTAGAAAGGGCAGGGAGGGGCCTGCATCTGTGCTCTCTGAAAACAAAAATCCAAGAAAGGCCAGTCGAATGGGATCCTAAACCTGATTCCTGGGAAGTAAGGGTCAGAGGTATCCTGAATGTGTGCCCTGAAGGAATCAGCTCCAAGAGAAGTCAAGTAAAGGGGACCTAGACTGGATTCCTAAAAGGTAAGTGTGGGAAGAGCACAGCAAGTAGGTTCTTTCTGGCACATCTGTTATAAACTGATAATGAGTATTTGACCAGAGGTCATACAAAGTGAGTTTGACTGAACTCTTTTTCCCCCCACTTTGGTTTTGCATCAGGGAAGTAAATGTGAGAGCAACTGTTCCCATAGTGTATTTGTTTATGAGAGTTTGTATTGAAAATAGTGAGGTCCCTTTTTTATAGGTCTCTGATGAGATATAATTAAACCATTCCAGGAGGTAATATACTGTTAACACACATCCCAAGGGTGGAAAATAAGTCACAAAGATGAGATCAAGCTCAGACTGTGAAGAAGGTCTGCCAGCACCCAATTCTCCGTGGGTCTCATGTACTTCCACACATCTTATGAACGGACACTCTAGGTGCCTTTGTTCTAGACTATATTTGCAAGGATGTTTGTATAATGAACAATCTTAGAAGACAGAGTTAGTATCTCTGGAACAAAGGGCAAGTTCACTTGCTGTCCTGTAATTAACACAGTATTTCCCTCTAGATCAAAGGGAAGGCATGCTTTATTGACCATTATAAAATGGTGGAGATTCTTTGATCTTAGGGATGTTCTTCTGAAATGCAGCCCAATGTTTGTACAGACATCTATGTAGACCCATTTGTTGGCCCTATAGAACTTGGGGCAAAGGAAACTTATGCAAATATTCTGATACACATGCTGCTTGCTGTGAATAATAATGTATCTCCGACACAGGAGTCTTGTGTTTTCTGACAATATCTTCAAAGCAGACTAATTTACTAGTTTGTAAGTAGTGTAAATTCTGAGACCTTTCATAGCTGTTGACATAGCCTAGGTAGAAACTCGAGCCCAAGCTCAAACAGAAGCATATTAGTGATCTAGGGTTTTCACCTTAGGGTATTTTCCTGTGGTTGACAAAAATTGATAACTCACCAAAAACCCAAGACTTATATATTACACATAATTCTACCAGAGGTTTACTTATGATGGTGTAGAATTTTCTGTTACCTGAACTAAATCATGAAACTGAGAATAAGGGACAAGTTTAGGTCACATGCAAAAAATTTCCTGAGAAAACTTGAGTTGAGATTTATAACATATTCATATCGATAACTAGAAATAATTCAAGGAGACAAAAGGGCAATTAAGGAAATTTGGTGTATGCAAATTATACACCCATTTAGTTCAGGGAAATTCAATTTTTTGTTTTTAGGAGACTGGTAGTAAAAGTGACAAACAGTGGGGTGGGGGAGGTGGAGTTTGAGAAAGTTCAAATGATGGGAGCAATTCAGTCTACCCCTCCAGTAAACATGTCCTAGAGGAAAAATAAGGTGAGAAGCATGAATATACTGTTGCTTTGGCTGGTACCAGTGCAGTCATGCCTCTCAAAGCATGCAGCTCTTTGTTTGGAGTATGATTCTACTGTTTCAATTTGTGTGCTTTAAAAAAAAATTATTTATTTGAGAGAGACAGAGATAGAGCACAAGTGGGGAGGGAAAGGGAGGGAGAGAGAGAGGGAGAAGCAGGCTTCCCTCCTCAGCAGAAGTCCAATGTGGGGCTCAATCCCAGAACCCTGGGATCATGACCTGAGCCAAAGGCAGACACTTAACTAACTTAGCCACCCAGATGCCCCTACATTTGTGTGCTTTTCATATAACATGGCTCCTAAAAGCCAGGCTGGTCACTTCATTTGGGGCTAGAGGACAACAACCTACTTCCATGTTTAGGAAACAGCTCATGTGTTGGATTCTTTAGGTAAAATTTTAAGGTGCTAATGTATCACCTTGCTAAGGAATTTTCAAGCATGATTTTGACTTAACGTAATGACTTTTGTTCCTAACTCTCCAAACGCTTCTTGCTTGGCATAAGATATGGATCCATGATTATCCATCAGAAATCAGTCTGCATGACAGATGCTATCCTAAGCACCTCAAGTAGCAAGGGCTTTAATATAGGGAATCAGTCAGTGAATGCACTAGAATTTCAGGAAATCTGGAAGTGTCGGAATTTGTGCAAGCCACCGATGATGGCCTCAGCTGTCTGCAGGATGAAAGCAAGTGATCCACAAGAGCTCACTCCAAGCCTTCTGCAAACTCATCTGCAATTTCCCAAGAGTTTCTTTTTAATACCACTGGGTGATAACAGCTTCTATTGCTCTTCTGCCTTTCAAATCTGACATAGATGCTTCTTACTGGCAAAATTTAACTCAGAACTATGCTGGCAGTAGAGTCTTAGAAATGTAATTTTGAAGCTTCCCTGTTGTGATACAGAAGCAAGTGTTAATCAGGGTCTGGATCATGTTGATTTGACACAATGTGGCACATACTGTCCCTTTGACAAGTCAACACCTATACATATCATAGTTAACTTTCAAAGGGCAAAAACGGCAACAAAATCCTGCTTGCACCCAAAACCATGTGGCTATTTCTGATATAAATAAGACACGCTCACTTTCTACCCCCAATATGAAATCCTAAACTCCAATTATTCCTTTATTATTCTGTGATATTCATTCTTCTGTTTCAGTCATAATTCTTTTTTTGAGGTCCTATAATCTTACTACTAAATTTTAAGGCTAATGACCTCAGATACACATTATAAAAAATAGTACTTCAAGAGAAGATGGGACCATAAATTGGTTAATATAGATGAGTATATGACAAAGCAAGCGGGAGAAAAGAGCTTAAAAATCTAAAATCTTGATGTTTTATACTTGTTCACAATGTCGGTGTTTATAACTGCCTTCTTCCATTACCTAAGTTTTCCTTTGCTCACAGCTAATCATGGCTTATCTTTATTCCTAAAAGATGTCAGTCCTTCAAGATCCTGTCTGCCTTAGGTTGCTAAATATTCCATCAGTGTTTAACATTAGACACAAAAGCACAAAAAAGTCCCCCAGAGAATCACTTGAGTTCCACACTCAACACACATTCACTTTGACCCCACCGTGATGCAACAACCCTACTTTCCCTCAATAATCAGGGTCAATTAGCATAGGAAATAGAGTAATATTTTGCCTGTTAATTAACTGGCATGCCGAATCCTAAATGGGCCACTTGGCAATTTCAGTTTTCGCATTACTGGGAGAATTATGGTTCTGGTGGAACTAATCCTCTAAAGCAGCAGAGCTCTCAAGGATGTAAGGGATTAACTGTAATCAATCTGCCACCTGGTAGGTAAATCATTTCCCTCTCCCTCACCATGGCACCATTTTGAATTCTCAGCATTTGTCTTTGCTATTGGCAGCTTTGTCACTCGACAGAGTGAGGAATCCTTGAGAAACCTTAGAAATGGTGACTTGCCTAAGGTAAAGGCAAAATCAGGGCAAGTCTTTTTTTCTTATACTTAGGTACTCTCAATCCTAAATTATCATTCACATCATGTATTTAAGGTTTTGTCCTAATTGGATTAAACAAATCTGTGAATTAATTAATGTATTTTCTTTCCCATTCATACCTCATTGGCTCCAAGGAATCTGGAAAAATAAAAATTCTCTTCAAGATGGTGTAGCCAGGTTATTCTACACCATCTCAAATGGCTAGATCACATTCTTTTTTCATATTGAAAGCTGGAAACTTGTCTCAAAAGATTTGAGTTATAATGGGTACAATATTGATAATGGCAAAATATGTGATAAATAAAAAAAAATTCCAAGGCATTTAATCCACTGTGAATTATTTCCATACAATGACTCATTTAATCTTCATGATATTCTCAGGAGATAGGTACTGGTCACACCCATTTAATAGACGGAGAAACTAAGGCAAGGTAGCTAGGTTACTTGTCGAAGGTTACACAGTTCCAGTCTGGTGCAGTTGGGATTCAAATTCAAGCATTTTGCCTTCAAAGTGCAAGTGTCCATCCACTTACCCTCCATGTCTCACACTCAGCCCACAATAGTGCTTTTTTGGTAAACATTTTTTGAATTTTCATCATTAATCTACCTCTTAGTTTGCTGATAAATTTCTCTAGGAGAAAAATCAGTACATAGTGTAAAAACTGTCATGCTTAAAAGATGCTGAATTCACCCATATTTTATGACATTATTCTAAATTAAACAGTAATAAAAAATTTTTAATTTAAATGTGGATAGCCTGTTTTGGTTGCCATTAGAGCTTCTAAAACAAAACAAAACAAACAAAAAACCTTGGCTTTCATTTTGGCAATGCTGAAGTTCCTTATTAATCAGTTAATCAGATATAGTCTTAAACAGTGTAAGTCCAAAAGCTTTGTCTATTTTCCTGTGTCAGATTAATCCCTCACTTAGAAGAGAAGTGAGTTGGGGGAAATCGGAGGTGGAGACCAGCCATGAGAGACTGTGGACTCTGAGAAACTAAACTGAGGGTTTTGGGAAGGGAGGTGGGAGGTAGGATGAGCTTGGTGGTGGGTATTATGGAGGGCATGTGTGGTGCATAAACAATGAATTTTGGAACACCGAAAAAAAAATAAAGATTCAAAAAACAAAACATCAAGCAATTTTTCTCATTTTTATTTTCAGTGTTCCAGAATTCATTGTTCATTTTTTAAATTTCTTTTCAGTGTACCGGAATTCATTGTTTATGTACCACACCCAGTGCTCCATCCTAACCTTGAGGGGACAACTTTCTGTTGTTTTAAGCCACCCAGTTTGTGATATTTTGTTATGGCAGCTCTAACAAACTAATATAGCGTTTATTAAATTATTCTCTTTCCTCACCTTGTTCTCCAAATCTTCTGGTGGAGGACTATAAAAACAAACTTCAACACCGAGTTCATCCATTTCAGTGTGGCTACAGCCTGAGAATTCCTCACTCGGAATTTCTGCTGAGAAGTCTAACTGTAGCTCACCGTCATAATCCATTTTGTCTATGATTGCATTCATAGCACTATGCGTCGATGAAGGAAGTTACAAAAGTAAACTTGCTCCAAATCAAAGCAATGCCTCCAACTTCAGCCAGGCCCTCATTATGACTCAGTGTTTGCTGTTTTTAAATAGGCACTGGGGATGCCTGGGTGGCTCAGTGGGTTAGGCTGCTGCCTCCAGCCCAGGTCATGATCCCAGGGTCCTGGGGTCGAGTCCCACATCAGGCTCCTTGTCCAGCGGGGAGCCTGCTTCTCTCTCTGCCTCTGCCTGCCACTCTGCCTGCTTGTACTCTCTCTGTGACAAATAAATAAAATCTTCAGAAAAAAAAATAGGCACTGACTGCTCTGTAATTGCGGATTGTGTGTTCCGTTCATCAATTATACCAACTTCCTAACTTCAGTTCTCAAGCATCTAATCCTACCTCTATGAAATTCTGCTCATCACTTGATGTTAAATCTCATGTTTTTAATACTTCATTTTTCTCCCAGAGTCTCCCTCATTTATCACCACCAAATGTTTTTTATTGCCATCAACTTTGTCTGGCTATGCATGTAGTCTTTTATTTTTTCCCATAGAGGGTAAAGTTTCCCCTTTCTTTTCAGTGAGAATGGGATTATTATTTTCTCAGTTTTTCTTTCATTTAACTAAAGAAATGTTATTCATGGATTATAAAATTCACCCATTTAAGTTTGTAAGATTCAGTGGTTTTTTAGTATATTCAGAATTGCACATTTATGAGGATAATCAATTTTAAGATATTCTCTTCACCCCAGAAGAAGACCCTATAGCAATCATTTGCGATTACCTTCTCTGTTCATGCCATGGTACTCTATTTCTATGAATATGCCTATTCTGGACAGTGCATATAAATAGAATTTTGCAGTATGTGGTTCCTGTGACTGACTTCTTTCACTTAGTATAATGTTTTCCAAATTCACCCATATTATTATATGATTACTACCTCTTTATTTTTGCCAAGTAACATACCCTTGCTTGGATACTCTTCGTTTATTTATCTATTCATCTTTTGATGGACATTGAGACTGCTTTCACTTTGAGACTATTATGAGTGTTACGGACATTTGAATATATGGGCATGTACATGTAGGGGTAGGCTTTCATTTCTCTTGGGTTTAAGTGTAGCAGAGCAATTGCTGGGTCACATGGTAACTATATTTAACATTTTGAAGAACCTGAAAACTCTTTTCTAAAGCAGCAGCCCCATTTTACAGTTCCCCTATCAGTTTATGAGTGTCCCAGTTTTTCATATATTTAGGTATATGATCCATTTTGAGTTAATTTTTATGTGGGCCTGGGATCTAACTTTACTCTTTTGTGTATACATATCCAGTTGTCCCAACACCATTTTTTGAGAAGAAAATGATCGCTCCAGTGAGTGGTCCTGGCACTCTTCAAAATCAATTAACTGCAACTGTAAGGTTTTATTTCTGCATTCTCAATCTGATTCCATTGTTCTATGCATTTGTCATTATGCCAGTACCACACTATCTTGATTAATGTAGCTTTGTAGTGAGTTCCGAAAATCATAAAAGTGTGAATCCTTCAACTCCCCTCGCCCCAATGATTTTTGTTATTCTGAGAGGACTTTGCATTTCCGTATCAACCTGAGGATCAGCTTGTCAATTTCTATTAAGAATGCATGTGAGATCTTGATTAGGGATTATAATGAATTACTGATTTCTTTGGCAAATGTTGCAATCTTAAAAATATTTTAATCTT
Source organism: Taxidea taxus jeffersonii (assembly GCA_003697995.1). Classification (NCBI taxonomy): domain Eukaryota; kingdom Metazoa; phylum Chordata; class Mammalia; order Carnivora; family Mustelidae; genus Taxidea; species Taxidea taxus. The sequence continues at coordinate 14,112 of ML098479.1, read as the reverse complement.
CTTGTCATGATAATGAAGACCATTTTTTACCTCTATTTTAGGTTTTTCAACATTTTGCAGTTCTCAGTATACAAGACTTGCACTTGACAAAAATCCCTATTTTCTTTGCTGTGACTTTACATGAAAATGTATGATTATTTTTGGATTCTTCATTGCTAGTATATGAAACTGCAAGTGAATTTTGTATTGATATTGTATCTTTTATCCTTTCTTAACCAATTAGTTCTAGTTGGTATTGATGGCTTCTTTCAGATTTTCTACATACAAGATCTTATTATCTGTGAATAGTTTTTCTTACTTTTCAACTGCCCTGATTGTACCTCCAATACATTGCTTAATGAAAGTGGACAGAGTGGACACCCTGGTTTTGTTCCTGAGCATAGAGGGGAAATCATTAGTTTTTCATAATAGAGTATGATGTTAGGTGTGGGTTTTATAGATTTCTTTCATGTGGTTAAGAGAATGTCCCTTCTATTCCTAGTCTGTTCACCCTTTATCATCATAAAATTGTTGGATTTATTCAAATATTTTTTTCTCCATCTACTGAAAGGACCATGTGCATTGTGTTACTTATTCTATTAATATGGTGTGTTCCATTGCTTGATTTTCAGATGTTAAATTTGCATTCCTGAGATAACTCCCACCCCCAGGTCATGGTATATAATCCTTTATGTTTAACGCTGAATGCACATGCTAGTATTTTATTGAAGATTTTAAAGGCTACATTCACCAAGGATATTGGTCTGTAGGTTTTCCTACTTGTGATAGCTTATTTTTGTAAGATTTATTTTTTTATTTAAGATTTATTTATTTTATTTATTATTTATTTATTTATTTTGACAGAGAGAGCACAAGCAGGGGGAACAGGGGAGAGGGAGAAGTACACACCCAACTGAGCAGAGAGCCTGATATGGGGCTCAAATCCAGGACCCTGTGATCGTGAGCTGGGCCAAAGGCAGATGCTTAACTGAATGATGCTTAACAAAACCTGATGCTCCTACCAAGGTTCCAGTTTTTTTCTTGAATAAATGCTACATAGATTTTTCCAACTTTTGGTTAATTTCCAGTTATGAAAAAGATGATTGACATTTTTTTGCCCAATGTTTCAATGTTTTTATGGGGGGATGGATTTATGGAGTCCCTCACTCCGTCACTCTAGAAATTCCACCCTTTTTATAGTATTGTAAAGCACATGCTTGTTTATAATTATATATAGAACTAAGAGTTTTAGATCGTGATCCAAACAAGGGTGAGAATAAGACACATTCAATCACTTTTTTGGTTTACTGGGGAAAGTTCAGTTTCATGATTGCAAGTACTAACATGATTTCAGTATTATGTTGAAAATGTGTAGTCATTGGGGGCAAGACACTATGATCCAAACTATCACCAGAAGAATAGAAATAAGTGCTTTTTTGATATTTCTATGTCTCTTCATACATGAAGAAATCCCTTTATTGCAGTAATAGGCATACTGATAGGCCTGTAGACTCCTAAAAATCAAATAATATGATAATATCTGGATATAAATGAATTATTTTTCACTTGTCTTTATTTTGAGTACAATAAAGATAAGTATGGATATCAAGCATTGGCATTATCTAGACAAGCCTTGTTTTGGGCCCACGTGGTAGTTTCCTTCTCTACCAGAATGTACACTCTTATTAGGTCCACTGCAGGAGCACTGGAGTATTCAAGGAGAAGCTTTCTGATCTCTACATAGCATCATTCACCCTCTCCATGTGGTTATTGAGAGTATCCTGTGATATGAAGGCCCTCTGATGAGGATTAAAGTGAAATAGAATAGCCTGAAAACATTGTGCCTCCTTACTTACATAGGCACACGCAAATGCCTTTCCCAGAACTCTTCTGTCCATAGTCTAGTCTTGAACCTTCCATAACTCTGACCAAACTAGGGCATTTCCCATTCTCCAGGAGCCCATGTTCCCATTCCTAAGGCTGCCTCTCATTTCATATGAAGTAAATGAGCAAGTGAACTATTCACAGATCCACCACTTAGAAGAACTGTGTTCACTACTACATTTTAGAACTATCCCTAGGATTATCCCTGCATAGGATTCCAGTAAAGCAGCAGTCTAGTTTCATGCTGATGCATCTGTGAAGCAAGGTCAAAGTCCTTTTTTTATTCATCACTTGATTGTACTGAATTCCTTATGAGGTTGTAGGAATAAGTTTAGAAGAGAAATCAGCAATAGAATTAGGTGATATGGTAGTCTTGGCCCTATGTTCATATAGCCTGCTTTTTTTTTTTTTTAAAGATTTTATTTTTATTTATCAGAGAGAGAGAAAGTGAGAGCAAGCACAGGCAGACAGAGAGGCAGGCAGAGGCAGAGGGAGAAGCAGGCTCCCTGTCGAGCAAGGAGCCTGATGCGGGACTCGATCCGAGGACACCGGGATCATGACCTGAGCCGAAGGCAGCCGCTTAACCAACTGAGCCATCCAGGCGTCCCCATATAGCCTGCTTTTACCTTTAGGCCTACTTCAGTCTGTTTCTAACCCTGTATACAATTGTTAGTTTTTGGGCCTCTCATAATTTATGACTAATTGAATTTGGTAATACCCATATAATTATGGGAAGATCTAGTTGCACTATCATTTAGAATAGAAAGGAGGAAGTGCGAAAAGCTGGAGGAAGTGCTATAAGACCCAATGATGAAGCCAGAAAATCCTGGATACTAAAAACTGACAAAGGCTTTTTAAAAACCACAGACCAACATCCCTCAAAATACAGATAAAATACCCTCAACAATATACCAGAGAATTGAAGAGCTAATATGTATAAAAAGTCACAATCAAGATTTCATATAAATATGCAACATTTAAAATTCACTATGAAAGCAGAATAAAAAACCATAAATCACTTCAATAGACATAAAAAAAAGTTAACAGAATTCAATACCCATCAATGACTAAAATCATTGAAATGGTCTTGCAGACCAGGAATACCAGGAATTTCACAAATTGATCCAAGACATCTAGAAAACAATCTATATATGGGGTGCCTGGCTGGCTCAGTTGGAAGAGGATGCAACTTTTGATCTTGGGGTCATGAGTGAGAGCCCTACACTGGGTATAGAGATTACTTACGAATAAAATCTTAAAAAGAAAAAAAAAACGATGTCTACAATGTTCTCATTGGTGAAAAAATATATGATTTCTCACTAAGCACAGGAAGAAACAAATGATAACCATTCTTGCCATGTCTTTTCATTATTATACTAGAGGTGCTACAAGGTACAATAAGGCAAGAAACAGTATAATCTATCTGCATTTGACACAATTGCCTAGAGAACTGTAAGAAAATTACACAAATAATTAGGATTGATGGATTTGGCAGTCATAAGAAATGTAGTAAATAAAAAGGCCAACATATTACTATGAACTAGCTAACAACTAGATCTTTTAAAAAATTACAAATAACACTAACAAATATGGGCAAGAAATAGAACATGAAGTTTCACTACTGCTAAGATGTCCAGGCTCCCTAAATTCATCTACAGTTTCAATACAACTGTAGTAAAAATACCAGCAGTCTAATTATAGAAATGTACAAGCTTGTTCTAAAATTATATGGAATTGTACAAGACTAGAATACCCAGGACAATTATGCAAAACAAGGGGAAAAATAAAAAATCTTTAGTATCTGATTCAAGAGCTAGTATAAATCCACAGTAGCATGACAGTGCAGTGTTGGCATAAAATAGACACACAGATCAATACAACAGAATACATAGTCCAGAGATATACCCACACATACATGTCCAATTCATTTTCAAAAGATGTGTTGATCTATTTCAATTGGAAATGGTACTAAGGTGCTTGAAGAGTTAGATACCTAGAAGGGGAAAAATAAATCTTAACTCATCTTACCATACTATACAAAAAAAAAAAAAATTTCTAGTAGATTGGACCTAACATAAAAACTAAAACTGTTAACATTTGTCAGGGAAAAAAAAAGGGGGGGGGGACTCTGATCCTGAGTTTTTTTTGTGACCTTCAGATATGCAGAATACAAAAACACAAACTATAAAATAGAAAATAAACTGCAGTAGGGGCTCCTGGCTCAGTCAGAAGAACATGCAACTCTTGATCTCAGGGTCCTGAATTCAAGCTCCACACTGGGCAAAGAGCTTACTCAAAATTAACTGCATCAAAATTGCAAACCTCGGTTCATTAGTAGAAAGTATTATGGAAACTAATAAAATCATAACCTAGAGAAAATTATTCCCAAAACACTCATTTGATAGAGGACTAGAGTAAATAATATAAATATAAATGTATTTAGTTAAATATATATAATAAATGTCTTTTACACAATTCAATAATAAGACAAATGACTCAAGTGAAAATTGGGGAAAATTTGAAGAAATATCTCAAAAAAGAACATAAAGGAATGGCCAATAAGCACATGTAATGATCAGCATCATTAGTCATCAGGGAAATGCGATTCAAAACCACTATGTGATATACATCTCCCAGAGGACCAACTGTTGGTATAGTTGTGGAGCAATGGGAATTCTCATACTTCACTAGAGGCAACCACTTTGGATAACAATTTAGTAGTTTTCTTGAACATTAAAAATATATTATGACCCAGCCATTCCACTCCCAGTTATTTATACAAGAAAAATGAAAGCATATGTCCACATAAAAATCTTGAACATAAATATTCTTAGCACCCCTATTCTTAATGTCCAAAATCTGGAGGCAAGCTGTATGTCAATCAACTGAAAAATGGATAAAAGGACTGTATTATATTCATATAATGAAAAACTATTCAGCCATAAAAAGCAATGAACTGCTGATACACACAAAAACATGGATGGATTTCAGAAACAGGTTTACTGGAAAGAAGCCGCATACACATACCCCCCCAACAACAAACAAAAACCCAGACTATCTAATTTCATGTATATGTCTTCAGAAAGGGTGAACTTAATTTATAAAGAAACCAAAGCAAGCTGGGCAGAGGGGTTAAATAGGTTATGAGCATCAAGGGATTGATGGAATTGCTGAATCACTATATTGTATGCCTGAAAATAATATAACACTGTATATTAGCTAGTTAAAATTTAAAAAATAAAAATGAAGAAAAATGGAATCAGAAGATATTATCTGGGTCAGGAGGTAGGAAGGGTTGACTACACGGAACATGGGTAAGCTTTCTTGGGTAATGGAAAAGTATTATATTTTGATTAAAATAGTGGTTAAAATGGCATATACATTTTTTAAAAAGATTTTTATTTACCTATTTGACAGGTAGAGAGATCACAAGTAGGCAGAGAGGCAGAGAGAGAGGAGGAAGCAGGCTCCCCACTGAGCAGAGAGCCCGATGCAGGGCTCGATCCCAGGACCCTGAGATCATGACCTGAGCCAAAGGCAGAGGCTCAACCCACTGAGCCACCCAGGCGCCCCGGCATATACATTTTTTGAAGTTCAAAATGTATCCATAAAATGGGTGCATACATATGTGAGTTTTATTTTAATAAAGTTTATTTTGTAAAATAAAATATTTGGAGGAGAATAATCTTTTAGGTAAATATTCATCTGAACATCACTTTCAAAACCAATAATGTTGGGAAATAAAAATGTGTTCTATTAGCTGGAACAAAGTACCACAAACTCAGCTGCTCCAACAAAAGAAATTTGTCCCATAGTTCTGGCTTTTCTTCTAACTTTTGATACTTCCTTGGCTTGTGCCAACAGAACTCCCTTCTGCCCGTGGTAGTCTTCCTATGTGCAGGCATACCTGTCTTCACATGGCTTTCTTTTTACAAGGACACTGCCACATTGGATTAAAAGCCCACCTTACTCCAATAGGATTTCATATTAACTTGTTACATCTGCAGCAAACCTACTTCCAGATAAGGTCACAGTCTGAGGTATTGGGGGTTAAGACTTAAAAATACGGACTTTTGGGGGGCGCCTGGGTGGCTCAGTGGGTTAAGCCTCTGCCTTCGGCTCTGCCTTCGGCTCGGGTCATGATCTCAGCGTCCTGGGATCGAGCCCTGTATCGGGCTCTCTGCTCGGCGGGGAGCCTGCTTCCTCCTCTCTCTCTCTCTCTGCCTGCCTCTCCGCCTACTTGTGATCTCTGTCAAATGAATAAATAAAATTTTAAAAAGATATATGGACCTTTTTTGGGGGGGGGTGGGCACAATTCAACGCACATGCTTAAACTAATGTTTGCTACATCTATAAATCAAATTAGTATTCAGCTTTTACAGAGCATATTTCCAATTAAGGATATAAAATACTAAGTATGTTATGTTGTTTAATGAGTAAGATCAGACTATCTATCTATATATAGATACACATATACACATATATACACACACACTATATATATATAGAAATAGATACATACATATTTATGTATATGTATCATGTACATATATGATTTTCCTAAGTGCAATTCTGTGCATAAAATAGGCACTACGACATTAATATTCTGTTATTTTTGTGGTGGTACCATTATAAATTTCTTGAATGGGAGGTTAACTATTTAGCTTTCGGAGTCCTCTTCATTCACCTCAACTTCATGTGAAATAACAACAGCTAATTACTTCAGGTGACAGTTGGAAGCTCTTCTACCATGAAGATACAGCCTGTATCAATAGGCTTATTGAACCATTGTTTGAAAGAAGTTTCTCCAACTGTCTTTAGATGTGAGGAACATAATTGAAACATCATCTGATTTCAGACAGTACAATAAATAATGGACAATGGATTCACTGAGTCTAAAACTTCAGATCCTATAAACAAGTTGTCCAATTCCCTTAAAAAAATCAATTTAAACTAGCTGTCTTATTCATAGTATTACTTCCACACAGACCAAAGAGTACTCAAGTTTGACAGGAAAGCAGCAACTGAGACGGAAAACATTAAAAAGTAAGATGCTCTGAGCATATTAACAGCAATGACTGGAACCTAAATGTACTTTAGATATTTCACATTAATACTATGAATTAAGAAACTAAGAAGAAGAAGGGAAAAAAATAAGGAAAGAAAACTCTAAGGTATAATTATATGCAATGGAGAGAAAATCTTTTTTAAATACCCAGCTCTCGGTACAATTTTAATGGAGGATGGGCTTGTAAGCTGCCTCAGTTTTCCCCAAACTGAAAACAGGCCAGGTGAAGAGACAAAGATTCCTCGAAGGTCAAGACTTATTAGGTACCTCCTGAGCTGGTAAAGGCAGACAGCAGGGACACAACATTCACCTGTGAGTGCACAGTTCCAGCATCTACACCACTAAGCTACCCTCAATAACACATACTTCGTAATTGCTGATTGTTTCATTTCAACTTACTTGCAAATTGCATCTATACCATCTCTGGAATAGTACGCACAGAGTTTGGGTTTGATTGGACAGACACCAAGAGAATACCTGGGAGCCTTAACAATTACTGTGTCAAAGACCAGACTCTGTCTTGCATAACTTATGAGATCAGGAGTTTAGTTTCAAGGTCAGTTATGGACCCATGACAAAATTCTATTGATATACATGTTGTCCTGGCAATGCCAGATATCTAACCATTTTTTTGAGAGTATTTACTGACTCTTCAGCAGGCCAGATGTCAGATATGGAAAGATGAGTGGTTAAAATGCACAAACATTCCCCATCTGTGAACGGCACCTCTCCTGTGCATTTAATGTTTACCCTTTCCCTATTTGTGTTCCCATTTTATTCTCTCCTGGAGTTACTTCCTCTAAAACATTAGACATTAACTTACATGTGTGAAATCTTGTAAAAAAAATTAGTGTGTTTTTCTCAGGATATTTGTGTGTGTGTGTGTGTGTGTGTGTGTGTATTCATGCATACTTAGGCGTTTAATTTTGGACATGAGGAATTTGAGGTTTTTGTGCAGACATTCAGATGGAGTGAAACTTAACTTGCATACCTAGTCCTGTAGTTCACAGCTCAGAAGAGAGATACAACACTGAGGATCCACCAACTTTCACGTAACAGTAGCAGATAAGGGGCTAGTGGGCGGGGGGAGAGAGAGAAAGGATACACATGCATGAAACAATGCAGTGTATTTAAAATTACACTATAAGTGTTCTGTGCTGAGGTACATATGTAGAGTGAAATATTAAATTGAAGAAAGGATCTGGAAACTTAAGACCAAAGCTGATACTTTATTCTAAAATGACGGCTTGAATAAATGAAGTTTAAATCATCTTCTTAGATTTCACCTGCATCATGTAAGGACCTAGCATTGGAAACTTTGATAGGTTATAGCATATTCAAGTGAGGAACTGTTTCCTCAATCTATTAAAAATATCTTTGCAGCATTTCTTATAAGTAACAATAAATTGTCAGAAGAGTATTTTTCTGATATAGAATATATAAAGGGGCCAACCAAGGTATTTCTCTAAGATTTGGGGTAAGTATAATGAATCAAGCCCTCTGCTCTGATCATGTTTTTTCAGCGGTTGTAGCATGATCTTTTTCTCTTAGTTGATTCTATTATTGCTTCAAGAGTTTGCAACACTATACCTCATTTTATTTAATGTTGATTTAGAGAAAAGATTTCATGGAAAACAACTTAATATATCCAAACGAAAGGACCCACCATTATCCTCAGATGACAAGAGCTAGAGTAGAGAACATGGGATCATGCCATTGGCATGCTCTAACTTGACTTCTTCCATTAATACCAGCCTTATCTGTAGTAAAGGTACACTGTATATTTCTATGCTATGAATTTTTTAGAATAAAAGGAATGGTGTTCCCTGGCTAGTGTGGGGTCTTTGACTAAGAGCACAAAAGATCAGAGTGACATCAAAGCCATATGGTTAATGGGCATTAGGAGCTTGTTGGGAATTTCCAAGCAGTGAGTGGGATTTACTCATTGTTCTGCACCAATGCACTAGTTGCTAAGGTTAACAAGAACCCTGTGGAGAACTTGCAATAAATATGACACCTTGGGGAGTGTGACTTCAAGCAAATGAGAGCAGTACTGTGGTCTTTATGTTGGTGATAACATTTCCTGGTTTTAATTATAACATTAAACACATTAGGTGAGTGGCTTAGAGCTATATAGGGACTACAGAAACAAAACTACTTTAGCAAGTTCCTGGCGACACAGTTAACTAGCAAATGGGATTTCAATAGGGTCCTCAAGCCAGTTTCCATTTTCAAGTGTGCAAGTTTATACAATAGTTTTAAGATTTATTACTGCTGACAAGAATAAGAAACCCTCTGTTCCTGGCCACTCACTATTCCTGGCCTCATTACTCCATGATGTCGTGCTTATAAGAATGAGAGGTGCAGAGCCCATGGAGTTCATGGTTCAATCCAGGTCCTAACACAAACTCATGGAAGGAAGTACATTTAGAACTAAACAGTTTTCATGGACAGATCATTGCTTATGTTTGTTTCAGCAAAATTCTGAATGATAGAAGGAAATTATGAATGATTCATAAATGTAATTCATAATGATTCATAAATCATTAATTTGCAACCTTAAGGAGAATCATGTTTTTAGCTAAGTAAGCTGATCCATCAGAATAACTTTCAATTTATTAAAGATTTTTTTGTCTGAACTTAGGTTTTCTGTACATTTTATGTAATGCTGCTTTAGTACTTTCTGATACAGTTCTTTATGAGTTAGAATAGGCTATGAACTAAATGTTTGTGTACTTCCAAAATGCACTATGTGAGTACACAGCAAAAAGATGGCCACTTATGAACCATAAAGAAGCCCTTGACATTAAATTTGCTGGTGGCTTAATCTTGGACTCCTCATCTTCTGGACTTCCTCCCAGACTGTGAAGTAATTTGTTGTTTAAGTCACCCAGTCTATGGCATTTTTGTTGAAATCTAAATGGACTGAAACAGTGTATTACATTAGCATATTGTTCTGGAGTCAGAGAGATCTTGATTAAAATCTTGGTTTTGTCGTTTTCTGGCTGAGTGTGAGAAATGGGGCAGTGTGACTTTGGGTCTCAGTCCCTTTATCTAAAGATGGTACCTCCCTCATAAGCCTTTGAGGATTAAAAGGTAGCTATAAACTAGTATTATTTTAACTCTGATACTTCTTGCCTTTCTTTGAACAGCACTGTATTCAGAATTATTCAGATATTACCTTTTTTTTTTTTTACTGTAGCTATTGAGGTACTGGTGAAATCCTTGAATTCTTCACAAATAGATTTTTTTCTATCCTAAGTATCCATATCATGATTTTCCTAATCACCCAATCAGATATATTTGACTTTCAGTGAAAGAGATTAATTTAGTTAAAGGAAATTCTTTAAAAATGTATCTGTTGAGAATTACTAGAGTCACAGGATGTAAGAAGGAATGAGTAAGATGTTAGGTCTCAGCTCAATGGCCTTACAATGCACTGATGGAGATGGGAAAAATAAGATGTAAATAAGAACACAGAGGGAGAAAGCTAACTCTTCTGGGGAAGGACGATCAAAGTTTTCATTGAGGTGGTGAAGTTTGAGCTGAGTCTAGAAGTTCCAGCTCATTAGGAAGACAAGGATAAAGGGCATTTCTGGTAGGGGGAATTGCATTTACAAAATCATACTGGCATAGGAAGGCATGGGGGTTTGAAAAATCTAAAAGTAGTGTGGTACTTGTAGAGCAAAATGTATGTGATGATGGATGGGGGGGTTGGCGCAATAGAAATAGGGCTACAACACAATGTTTATGGAGTACAAACTAAAGGCAGTCACCATTATCAATCATAAACTGTATGAATGATTATCCACAGCCTCAGGCTGGGTAGTTGGTGGCAAAAACCTGAACACACACATGCAAGGGAACACCATGTACTGAGCACCAAGTATGTGCCAATCCCAAAATGAAGGACTTTTAATATATGGTCACATGTAATTGACATAACAAAATATATGAAGAAGTCTGTGCCCACTCACAATGCCACAGATCAATTCCCATGCAAAGTTCTGAGGGAAACACTTTGGGAACAAAGATCTGTGCCTGTTGGCTACTGCTGCTGAGCTGTTTAAGAATATCAGCTCTGGTGTAGGAAAGCCAAGGCCAGGTGAGGATGTGCGAGTGTCTGGCAGTGAACAAGTCCACTTCTCTGGATGTATTTCCACTGTAACATATGAAGGGATGGATCAGATGGTATCTGGTATTGTTTTCTGAAGGAAATTTTAGCTAGACTAAAAAGAGAGAGAAGACTCAAATTAATGGAAGTAGAAATGAAAGAAGACACACTCTACCACTAATCCCACGGAAATAGAAAGGCTCATAAGAGAATACTATAAATGATTATATATCAACAAAATGGACAACCTGGAAGAAATGAATAAATTCCAGAAATACACAACCTACCTAGACTGAATCATAAAGAAATGGAAAATCTAAACTGACCTATAATTGTTACAGAGGCTGAATCAGCATTCAAAAACTTCCCATCCATAAAAGCCCAGTACTGGGTGGCTTCACTGGCTAATACTAGTATCTGAATGGGAATTAATGACTATAGTTATAATGCTGTATTGTGTACCTGAAATTTGCTAAGAAAGTAGATCTTAAGTGTTCTCACCACATCTTAAAAAAAAAAAAAAAGCCCACTATGTGATGCATTGGATGTGTTCATGAACTTGATTGTGGTAACTGTTTCACAATATACTCGTGTATCAAAATCATGCTGTACACTTTAAATATATGCTTTTTCAGTCAATTATACCTTTAAAAATCTGGAGAAAAAAGGATGAAAGCCAATCCTTTTCAAACGTTCCAAAACATTGAAGAGGAGGGAACACTTCCAAACTCATTTTATGAGGCCATCATCAGTACCCTGATACGAAAACCAAACAAAGAAACCACAAGAAAACTAGAGGCCAATATCCCTAATGAACATAATTTCAAAAAGTCTCAACAAAATACTAGCAAAGTGACTCAACAGCACATTAAAAGGATCACACACACCTTGGATGAAAAGATGGTTCAACATACAAAAAAAAACCAAAAACAAACCCAATTATGTGGTATACACATTAACAGAATAAAGGATACAATTACACGATAATATCAACAAATGTGGAAGCAACATGACAAAATTAACACTTTTTTATGACTAAAAAATCTCAACAAATCAGGCATAGAAGGATCTTACTCTTTAATGAACGGCCCACAGCCAACATCATACTCAGTGGTGAAAAACTGGAAGCTCTTCCTCCAAAATCAGGAACAAGGGCAAGAATACCCATTTCTGTCACTCTGATCTAATGTAGTACTGAAAATCCTAGCCAGAACAATTAGGCAAGAAAGAAAAATAAAAGGCAGCTAAATTGGAAGTGAAGAACTCAAACTGTCCCTGTTTATGGATGATATGATCATAGAGAAAACTCTAGAGACCATAAAAAGAACCAAAAACAACAACAAAAAAACAATAAAGCCTGTTAGAACTGAAAATGAATTCAGAAAAGTTTCAGAATACAAAGTCAAAATACGAAAATCAATTGTGCTTTCATACAATATTTGAAAAGACAATTAGGAAAATGACCCCATTTTACAACAGTATCAAAGAATAAAACAATTAGCAATAAAAGTAACTAAGGAAGTGAAGGACTTGTACACTGGACACTAAAAAACATTAACACATTAATGAAAACAATGAAAGGACATGTAAATGGAAATCATCTATGCTCATGGATTAAAAGAGTACTAAAATGTCCATACTACCCTAGTTGATTTACAGATTCAATATGCTACCTATTAATATTCCAGTGTCATTTTTTCCAGAAATAGGACAGTTCTAGAATTCATATGGAACCACAAAAGACCCCAAAGAGTTAAATAACCTTTAAAAAGATCAGTCAAACTCAAGTCATTATAGTCCTCATTTCTACATGTATTACAAAGATACAGTAATAAAACCGGTGTGGTACAGGCCTAGATACACATAGATCAATGGAACAGAGAGCTCAGAAACAAATCCACGTGTATATATACTCAACTGATCTTCGACAAGTGTGCCAAAAATACACACTGGGAAAGACTAATCTACAACAATTGGTGATAGGAAAATTGGATATCCACATGCAAATGAATAAAACTGGACCCTTATACCATACACAAAAATCTACTCAAAGTGGATTATTTCAATACAAGATGTGAACACAGATTTTTAGAAGGAAACAAGGGAAAATACTAGTAACATTGGTCTTCAGTGATTTCGTGGATAGGACACTAAGCACAGGCAGCAAAAAACAAAAGACAAATTGGACTACAAACTGAAAGTTTCTACATAACAAATGAAACAATCAACAGAATGAAAAGGCAACTGAGGGAACTGGAGAAAATATTTGGGTTAATTTCCAAAATATATCAAAAACTCCTATGATTTATTAGCAAAACAAATCACCTTAATTTAAAATTGGGCTCAAGACCTGGGGCGCCTGGATGGCTCAGTCAGTTAAGCATCCAACTTAACTTGGATTTTGACTCAAGTTAGGATCTTAGAGTCAAGAGATTGAGCTCCACATCAGACTCTGTTCAGCATAGAATATGCTTAAGATTCTCTCCCTTTCTCTTTTCCTCCTCCTCTGCCCCTCCCTCCCCCCTCTCACCCCGTGTGCTCCCTAAAATAAATGAAATCTTTTAAAAAAAGACCACTACCTAAACATTTTTCTAAAGAAAATATGCAAATGGCCAACATCTATATGAAAAGATGCTCAACCTCACTTATTAAGGAAATGCTAATCAAAACCACAATGACATATCCCCTCATGCTTGTGAGGATAACTATTCTCAAACAAAAACACAAGATAGCAGATGTTGCTGAGGTTGTGGATAAGTTGAAAATCTTTTACACTGTTAGTGGGAATGCAAAATGGTGCAGTGACTATTGAAAATAGTCTAAAAGTCCCTTGAAAAATTAAAAACAGAATAATCATATTATCTAGCTATTCCACTTCTGGGTATTTAACCATGAATAATGGCTATCAGGGTCTCAAAGAGGTATTAGCACTCCCATTGCAACACTATTTGCAATAACCAAAATGGGGAAATAGCCTAAGTGTCCATCAACAGATTAATGGGTAAAGAAAATATGGACAATGTGGTGTGCACATACAACAGAGTATCACCCAACATTAAAAAAAAAA
>ML098478.1:6554-16969 GCA_003697995.1 Taxidea taxus jeffersonii | reverse complement strand
GATGAGAGGTCCTGAAGCTGAGGAACTTTGCTGCTTGCTCTCCAAACTCCCAACATATCCTCCCAGAACAAATGAATACATGATTGGAGGGTGCCACAGTGCATTAGGGTATAATCCCAGAGGGTTTGGGATCCTAGGACCATGACTTTCTTGATCTCTTTCCCCCACCCCTCACCTCTGATCTTCCCACCCAACTCCATAACCCAGAGTCTGGGGTCAGCCTTAGGCACTGGGGTCTGGGTGGCTGCCCTGGGGTGGGCACTCCGTTGGCGTCTGGGAACTACTAGATACCCGGGGCCCTACCCTACGCCTCTGGGAAGGAATTCTGAGAGAAAGGGCGACTCCGCCAGAGGCCAGAGAGAGCTGGAATCCAAGCTACAGCACGGGGATCCCCGTGTACGCCCTCCCCGCCCCCCATCCCTGCACAGGCTGTGTCCCAGGCGAGCAGGAATAGGACCTCAAAAGTGCAATTTAAGCCTGCTCTCCTCCGCTTGAGGCTGTTTCCTCCAGCACGTCAGGGGTGCCCCGTGGGCTTAACAATGCAAAAGGGGTCGCACTGGACTGAAAAGCAGAGGACGCAGGTCCCGGGGAGGCCAGGGCAAAGTGAGCGCAGCTGCCGAAGTCGGCTGCTCCGGTCAGCAAAACTTTGTCTCCCAGTGCGCAGGCGCAGGGCAGGGTTGGGGGACAGGAGAGGGAGGGGAGGAATCCTGAGGCAAGGGGAGGAGGGAGCGAGGGAGGGAGGAGGGTGGTGGATTAAAATAAGTAGGCGGCTCGGTGCTAAGGGATGAGTGAGTCGGAGCTCGGTCTCTCCCCAGCAAGTTCTCAGCCGCTCCCGGTTCAGACCCAACCAGGGAGCCCCGAGCGGGGCTCACCATCCCCCGAAGGGCAGGACTCCGGGGCAGTCGAGCGCTCCCGCGTGTCGGGCGCTCCGAGTCCCCGCAGCCGGAGAGGGGCCAGGACTCTAGAGCTCCGGGGGTGCCTGTGGAATCCAGCGCCTCTGGCTTCCCGGGTCCCCCGCAGCGGAGCCCCAGGGAGGCCCTCAGCCCGGGACCGCCGCGGAACAAGGTAACTGCTGTCCTGGGAGCCCCTGCTCGGCGAGGGGAATGCGGGCAGCGCTCCCTGGTCCCCTGTCACAGTGCGGCGGGTGTCTCTCCTCTCCCTGGGTCCCAGAAGGAAGCTCCTCTTGCTGAACGAAGGCTGCAGGACCTTTGTGAAAGTGAGAGCAGCTGCAGCCCGGGGTGGTTGGGGGTGCTGGCTGGGGACTTCGCGCGCGGGGTCTTCGGCCTCTGACCTCCCGGGAAGGAGGGGGCGGGCCTCCACTGCTGCTCCTCGCGCCGCCAGGCTCCAAGGACTCCGCGGCGAGATGCCCGCGGACTTCGGAAGTCAGCCTGTGGGCCCCCCTCTGAGAAACCGGAGAAACTCCAGCGGGCACAAACTTTCCCGAGATGCGCGCCTAGCTCAGTCTGACCTACTTTAGCTGACGAAGAAGGAAAAGAGAGTGGATGGATGGTCACGGCCGCAGCCGACGGCGCCAGGGACAGGTGCATGCCCCAGCTAGGTCGCGCTTTTCGTGCAAGTTTCTTTATTCTTTTCGTGTTTTCTTTTTCGGAGTTGCGCTCAGGTATCAGGCCGGCTTGACCGGGAAAGCAGGGCCGCGTCCCTGACCCAGTCTCGCACTTGTGCTCTGACTTTGGGGTGTACTCTATAGGATAATTGCTCTATGCAGCCAGGGCCTGGGGAGTAACCCTCCGCTCTTTCGGTGCTGGGAAGCGCGCAGGAGGGCGCGAACACTTCTCAATTGGAGACCCGCACGCCAAACTAGTGGAAACGCTGTGGGCTCCCTGAGTGTCTCCGGTTTGGGGCTTATAAGGGAAGGATTCATTTCCTCCCTGGACTATCCCTTAACTCAGCCTTCGGGAGAGAAGAGAGAAGTCGAAGGAAAGAGGTGAGGGGCTGCTTGCAGAACTGCTTTCTTTCCCGAAATGTTTCTGATCAGAAGAATGAAAACCCACATCCAGTCCTTTTTCAGCAGCTCGCGCAGTAGCGGGATAGGCTCTCAGGGTGTAAAGTAGCTCCGAGGGTTCCTTTGTTGCCACAATTTGGTAAATTTCAACCGGGCTATGAGCTGCGCGCTGGCTTTGGGGAACAGAAACCACGTGCAAAGCTAGTTAGTCTCCCAGGATCATGGCTTCCTGGAGAAGAGAAGGTGCCCACAGGGACAGGGGACGACTGGTGGGTAGATGTTCTAACCTGGACTCCTCGAAGTGAGTGAGGTTTCATTAAGATTGGGGAACAGATCGCGAAGGACCTAGCCGGCGTTTAAATGCCAGAGGATGGCCGCCTAGCCGAAGGGTTCGTTCGATCTCGTTTGTTGGGAGAAATCAACACAAGCATCCCGTGGTGGTTAGTCCTCCTACCAGGGGTCTAGACGCCTGTCACCATGAGTGTGTTGGGGATTCGATGTCAAGGATGATTTTCTGGGGCTGCTGCTGGGCTCCTTCGGGCGCAAGCTCGAGGAGCTCGCTCGGTCCTCATTAATGCAAGCAGTTAACTCGCTCACGCTCAATTAGCCCCGAATAAACCACTTTAATAGACTCTGCACACTTCATTAATGCCCGGCGTAGGGTTGGCGGCAGACTCGGGATGGGCGCTCCACCGCGCGAGCGAAGCAGCGCGGGCACTGCGCAGGGGACCCAGGCTCGGAAGCGCGAATTGCTTTTGCTGCGTGTAGTCGGGATCTTTACCCGCACCTCCCGGGTCCCGAGGCTCCAGCTCCTTGCCAAGTGGATGCCTAGCCCGGGGAGCGGTGTTTCCCCTCGTGTTTAAAAATCTAAAGCGTTCACACAAGGGGCCCGGGAGCCAGGGCAACGGAACCCGGAGAGGCTGGGAGTTCGTCCATCCTCTCCGGGTGGAGAGGCGAGTGTGAGACTATATTTTTCTCTTAGTTGACCGCCTGAAACCGGATTGTGTATTTGGCCCATTCTTGGTACTAGTGTTAAGGAGCCACGTTTCGAACGAATTTCGTCCCGGGGAAAGTCGTTGGCGAGAGCCTGGGGATCCCTGGCCTCCGAATGCGGCAGAAAATAAGAAACTGGCTGCGCTGCTGAAGAAAATAAATTGAGTGTTGGGGGAAACAAGATCGGGCAGATAGCCCAGAAAGGTTGGCTCCCAAGAGCAGTGATGGCGGCGAACGCCCCCTCCCCCTACGGAACCCCTGGTCTTCGTGGCTCCTGGGGGTAGGCGAGGAAAGGCCAGGTTAGTACCCGGCGCTGGTGGGTTTCCCACCCGGGCAGCGAGCGGGCTCGGGCCCTAGTGCAGCCCAGAGCCCCGCCGCCACCGCCGCTCGCTTGGCTGGGGATAGGCCGAGCACCGAGAGGAGCAAGCTGGGGCCAGGGTGGCGCCGGGCTGGCCCCGGGGAGCCGGAGATAAGGATCTGATTTCCAGCGCCCGGAGGGGAAGAAGAGGTGACAGCAAATCAAAGAGCGCTCACCTCGCCCAAGTCTGGGCCAACCTTTGAAGTTGGCGAATCTTCTGTTTTCTCCCTTCTCCCTCCTCCTTCCTCCCCAACCCCAAAGGGCCCCTGCTTTCTCTCTGGCCCCTTTCGAATTTTGCTTCGCAGTGTCTTAGCGCTCTAGGATGATCACGGGGTGCCCGTGATCAAAGCATCAGAGAAGACTAGTCCCAAGTCCCTGGTTCTTCCACCCGTGTGGGCACTCCTGCTCCCCAGGAAGGGTCACTGCAGAGTTGTCCCTCCCCTAGTCTGAGGCTGAATTAATTGCTGTCTTGACGCTGGGTTTTCAGACCATTGCTAAGTATCTTGCTGCGGGAAAATTTTTGCAGACTCTGTGTCTTGCACCTTCCACCCCTAGCTGAACCTCTGCCCCTCCCGGACCACTGTTCAGCCAGTGACCTCTGCCAGCTTCCAAGGGAAAGCGTTTCTGGGTCTGGATTGTCCTTAGTCCTTCCTGAACGGGCAGGGCACTCTCCCATTAAAAGCTTTGCGGCAGTGAAAGGCTGTGGAATCTCTGACTGGGCCTTGTGGCCTTCCCCCGAGGGTCAGCCAGGCTGGGGAGATTGTCTGGGTGGCGTCAATGTCTGCCAGTGGAAGGAGCACAGCAGTGGACTGCACAATTCAGGGAGGGGGAATTACTGAAGGTTAGAGGAGCAAGCTGATGAAGAGAAGAGGGGGAGATGAGGAGTAAAGGCACAAGTGGGCAGCAGGGGATTGAGACAGGCAAGGAGAGGGGCTCCCCAAGTACCCTGTTCCCACAGTGACTTCTTAAGTAGCCCCCAGCTCGGGGCCCAGAGAGGTCAGTACTTGAGGCTCCTAAGGCCCCCGTGTGCTTTCTACTTTCTTTCTCCATTTTTGCTTCCACTGGATAGACTGAAAATTAGGAATGTCTGGGAGGCGTGGAGATGAAAGGTCTCTTCTGCAGAGCCATGGTCTGTCCATGGAGGCAGGAGACTCCAACCAAGCCGGCCAGGAGATGCCCATCCGCTGGGCACTTCAGCATCCTGGACTTGCAATTGGAGGGGCGGAGATCAAAGCAGCTGAGGCCCAGCCTCAGTGCTCTAGCCCATGGGCATACCCACCTGCCCAGGTGTCACAGCCCATGGAAACATCCGGAGAACCCAAAGACATGGCCCCCTTTAACATGGGGTAGGGAGAGTACTGAAGCTCCCTCCTGTGTGCGGGCAGATGTCTGAATGAGTAAATGAATGTGGGTATCAGTGTCCTTGCTGAAATGAAGGTGAGCCCCAGGGGCTGAGGTAAGGAATCAAGTCCAAGAGCCAAGAGGGTGGTGTCAGCTGGGCTCATTAATAGTGAGGCGGAAAAGCAAATCTGATTTCCAAGGTGAGAGTTTTGAGGAGAGAGATAACATGGCTTCTGGAAGCCAGCTGAAGATCAGCTAGTAGAGCTTAATGCCCAGGAGGCCGGAGACATAGGGATGTGTGTGTGTGTGTGTGTGTGCGCGCGCGCGCGCGCGTTGTCTCTCTCTGAGGCCCTTCATGTGTTTGGTGTGATCCCCTGTGTATGCATGTGTGTGCTTACATGCACATGTGTGACCATATTCGGGCAGTTCCTGCATTTTTTCGAGTAGCACAACATTGATCATCTCAGTTTATCTTTGTACCTTGTCAACGGCTTCAGAACGTGTGAATCCCTGTTTATCTGTCGTTGTGCTTTTCTGTTTGTTTATCTGCCCATGATTGTGGAAGTGTGCTCCCAAGTTCCTGTTCTCTTTGCAGGAGAGTGCAGTTCTGTGTTGACTCAGGCTTGTGTGGATGTAAATTTCCACAAGCCAGTTTCCCTGTGCTCCCGTCTTTCTCAGGACTCTGGATGCTGGAGGCCCTCCCTTCAGTTAGTTGAGTTGAGTAGGATTTAGTTTCCCCTGATGGTTTCTGTAGCAAGTTGTGTGTCTCTGCAAAGGCCATCTGGAGGGAGCTCTGGCATCAGAGAGGGCTCCATCTTCTCTGTGAGGGCAGTGGGTTCCCTAGGTGGGGTCTCAGACTTCCAGCATCTGCCCTGGGGGACAAGGAGGGTGTGGCAGGGCTGGAATCCAGAGGAGGACCACCTACCCTGAACTTCTCTTTTTCTCTCCCTTCTTTTTTCTCCTTTCTTTTGCAGATTGAGATTGAGAACCCAGGGCAACAACCACAATGGGCAGCAAAACCTTGCCAGCGCCAGTGCCCATTCACCCATCCCTGCAGCTCACCAACTACTCCTTCCTTCAGGCAGTGAACGGCCTGCCCGCTGTGCCCTCGGACCATCTGCCCAACCTGTATGGCTTCAGTGCATTGCACGCTGTACACCTGCACCAGTGGGCATTGGGCTACCCTGCCGTGCACTTGCCGCGCTCCTCTTTCTCCAAAGTGCCTGGCGCTGTGTCCAGCCTGGTGGACACACGCTTCCAGTTGCCCGCCTTTCCCTGGTTTCCTCACGTCATCCAGCCGAAGCCTGAGATCACCGTGGGAGGCGGCGGCCCCTCTGGGCTCAAGACCAAGCCACGCTTTGATTTTGCCAACCTGGCTTTGGCTGCCACACAAGAAGATCCATCCAAGCTTGGCCGGGGGGAGGGCCCCGGGTCCCCCGCTGGTGGGTTGGGTGCCCTCCTGGATGTAACCAAGCTGTCCCCAGAAAAAAAGCCCACAAGGGGACGCCTGCCTTCCAAGACCAAGAAGGAGTTCGTCTGCAAGTTCTGTGGCCGCCACTTCACGAAGTCCTACAACCTCCTTATCCACGAGCGGACGCACACGGATGAGCGGCCCTACACCTGTGACATCTGCCACAAAGCCTTCCGGAGACAAGACCACCTACGGGACCACAGGTACTGCGGGTGGCCCCCGGAAAAGCTGTCTATCTGTCTCTGTCCTCACTGTCCTCCTCCCTAATGAGGCAGTTAGTGAGCCCAGCTGTGGCTCCAAGCATCACAGTTTCTGGGAATTCTCTAACATAGCAAGGGAAGCCCAACAAGGCTCAGGGTTCTTGGAGCATGGGTGGAGAGGGCATGGGAAGACAAAGTCAGGTCTCCATGAGCTCCAGACAGGCATGCCTCACCGGTTCTGCCACCCGCAGCTCTGTCCAAGACAAGTTTCTGCGGTGATGGAAAGTGGGACCCTTGACACGTGTCCCCACCGAGCACTTGAAATGTAAAACTAGTGAGACAGCGAGATTAACTTTTTAGTTTTCCTGAATATTAATTTTAATAACTACGTGTGGCTAGTGGCTGCCAGCTTGAACCAGTGCAGCTCCATTGCCCCCCTCCCAGGTCCCCTCCTTCACCTTCATTGTTAACCCAGGCCTTATAAGGAAACCCTGCTTGTCCCAGGAGGAAGGCAGGGATGGGCCTAGCCCGACCATGCGAAGGGTCAGACATTGTCTATGGGTTTTCTTCACTTCCCTACCTGATTCACAAACTTCTCCTGTTGCCCACTCCACACTAGGTACCCCCCACCTCCCCCTTTCTTTTGAGGGCAAGTACCTCATTGCTGTGAGAGGGGATCTTGGATAACCGTTTATAACATTACATCATTTTGCAAAGACTGATTTCTCTGTTTTTGCTTTCAGATATATTCACTCCAAAGAGAAGCCTTTCAAGTGTCAAGAGTGTGGGAAAGGATTCTGCCAGTCCAGGACTCTCGCTGTCCACAAGACGCTACACTCACAGGTGAAGGAGCTCAAAACCTCCAAGATCAAATGCTAAAGAGAGCCTCTGGGTCACCAGTACCCTGGGTCACGCTGCCCCCTCGTCCGGAGGGACCAGAAGCCGAAGGCGACTCAGGCGGGCAGCGGGAGGGGTTCCCGGGACCTTTCCCTATCCCAGACTTGTCCCCTGGGTCCTGGGCGCACGCGGAACTCGAGAGCCCCGCCGGGAGCCGTGACCCCAGTCGCCCGGGCGGCTCCCCCAGGACGCGGCTAAAGTCTTGGCCAAAAGGCGGTACTCACGTGGCGGAAGGGAAACTTGCATTTAAAAAAAGAACGAAAGCTCCGCGGAGCCATAGCGGCGCCTCTCCCAGAAGTATTACTTTTTCTATTGTTATTTTATACGTTTTCTTTATTATTTTTTTCTTTGACCATATAAGCTTGTAACTCTGCCTGCGGAGAGAGAGGGGAGAGGGAAAGGAGTTCTGCGCCTTCGCAGCTCCCACTCCCTCCTCCCGTCCCCATCCCCACCCCCGGGAGCCTGCAAAAGTGTAATCCGTGTATCAGCTTCAGCAGCCGGGCCCTGGGGCCGCGGGGCCGCGGACGCCCCCTCCCTGCTCCGCCGCTGGGCCATTTGCCCGCGCTCGGACTCCGGCGGCAGGGCGGGGGGCCTTGGGGCCTTGGGGCCTGAGGCTGGAGGGGGCCCGGCCTCCGGCTCCCCTGCTCCGCCGCCCAGTCACCATGGGCGAGCAGCCGGCTAGGAGCAGGGCGTTGTATTGCGATTGGCACTTTATGCTGACCATCGGTAACAGACATTTATCACTGGAGTTTTTAAAAATATGAAATAAACGGTTATTTTACAGGCATTGCAGGATGGGTATTTTCCCTCCCAAACACAGGAAACTGGGAGGCTCCTTTCCTCGAGAGGAGCAGGTTTCCCTACACTCTCCAACCTGTCCCGCTTCCCGAACCCCCGCCTTATTGAGGTGCTGGAGCTGGGATGGATGCAGAAGCCGCCTCTCTCCCTGTGTTGGTCTTTCTCGGATCCCGTCCCATGTTTATGGGACGGGATCTTCCCTCTTCCACTGGTCTCAGGTCTCAGTGTCCCCACTCCTCACCTCCAAAGGGTGGGGGTTTATAAAGAAGCCGGGCCTGCGGCCAGGCCAGTACGTTGGCCGTGAGAGATCTCCAGGTCTCCGGGTGTCGGGGTCGCTTAGGATCCCTAATGGAACAGAATGGCACCCACCTCTCCAACCAAAGGCTTCCGTACTGACCCCTGGCATCTGCTCTGGGGAGGGAAGGGGATGCTTTCACAGATAGCCTCAGGACCAGTTCTGTCCCCGGCTGCACGTGCACAATCTCCGCTGCCTCCCCAAAGCCCCAAACCTACAACCCTCCCTCCATTAGCATCCCCCTGACACAGTTCTCTGCCTGGGGCTCGTCCCCTGCCCGGAGCACGGCTCCACGCCCGCGAAGATTCCCTACAGTTTTTAAAGCCTTGTTAGGAATGGCGGGGGCGGGCGCCCTGGGAGGCCCGGGAAGTTTAGGAGGGGAAATCTGAGTCCGCCCTCCACAAGTTGAACCTTCCCCGGGGCGTCTAGTTTTCCCACAATTAGAGGCCAGGCCGCCTGGGGCTCTCCTGCTCCGGGCGGGGCGGGGCTCCCCAGCTCCAGAGTCCTGACCGCGGGGCGGCGCGGGCGGTGGCGCCCGCGGCCTTTCCCAAGCCGAGCGCGCGGCCTCTCGGGCTTCTGTGCCCGGCTCTCGGCGGCCCCGTACAAGGCTGGGCCGGACTTCCCTGCCGCGGGGACCCAAAGCCCCAGCCTCAGGGCCGTGCGGCCTGAGAAACGAAGCCCCGGCCGTAGGAGTTAAAACGCTCCAGCCTTTCACGGCGCCGTCCCCACCTCCTCTGGGCTTGCCTCCCCGCCCAGTGCGGGCTTGAACTCCGCGGTTCCGGAACCCAACTTGCCCCTGTGGCCTTGGCTGGGCCGTCGCTGCTGAGCCCGGCCCTCCTTCGGAGCCAGGCTGCCCCCTGCTGGAGAGGCCTGAACGGGCGGCCCGGGACGGGGCACCTCACTGCATCCTGCCCGCAGCTCACGTAGGTGAACTCTCCGCTGCAGGCCCCGTCCACCACTCATCTGGATGTCTGGTCTTGCCCCCAAAACCTTCTTGACGGGTCCCACGGCCCACTGCAAATGAGGATTGTCCGCTGCCGGGTTTGAACCGGCCTGGGGGATCTCCTCTAGGGGAGCAAGATCACAGCCCTTCTTCCCCCAGCTTCATAAGGACGCTCCCCAGGAAAGAAACGGAGTCTGGATCCCAGAGAACTGTGATTTCTGGGCGCAGAGAGGGAAGGTCAGTCAGTGCATTTTGGGTTTTGACGGCTTTAGCCAGCCAGTGCCCTCCATAGTAAGGTGTGCACTTGGCCACGGCTTATGTTAGGGCCCATGGCAAGAGCCACGTGGGTTCTTCTATGAGCTCCGTGAGGTCGGGGAGACGTGGCTGCTCTACGATGACAGTGCCTGGGTACATTCAGCTGCCAGGGAAAGCTTTGGGCACCTGTGAGAACCTGTGAGAGTGTCTTCCTCAGTTCCTGGCTTTTTCTGTGTTGCAACTTTTTCAAGGATTTACTACTGCAGCCGCCCTCGCAGCCCCCACGTTAGCCACCTCCCAGTCCCCCAGGACATCTAGAGCCTCTGCAGTTAGCCATCCGCCACAGACATGGAGGAAGTTTGCAGGCGAGGTTTTTCCGTTTTGGCCCACCCCACCTCTAGTAACCTGAATCCCCTTCCTTCCATCCCTCCTAGATCCTGCAGTTGAGAGACTTTCCATATCAATTGTGTATCCTTAAAGGATGGATTCCCAGCACAAGGTTTATAGAGAGGCGCTGGGAGTGGGGCAGCGTACAGTCAGAAGACCTCCACTGACTCACAATGCCTCCACCTTGCCTTGCCCGACCAGTGGCTCACTATCATCCTGAGGCACCCAGAAGCCACTTCTCGGCCTAGCTTGCTGCGTCTGTATACCCTGACAGTGATTTCATGGATTGCGTAGTAACAGCACAACAAGTGGAAGGGCAGGCTGGGGCTGCGGGCCCCCAGACACCATACAGGCTACAATTCCCAGGCAGCGTGGTTGGGGGAGGCAATTTCCTGCTCCCACTCTGCGGGTAGCAAGAACAGGCAATGAGAATGCTGGAAATGCTTGGATGGGTTTTATTGCTTGCCCACGCTGCAAGGGAACACCCCTCCCCCCCAAGATCCCATTCCTGTCC
>RCUC01114294.1:0-17042 GCA_003697995.1 Taxidea taxus jeffersonii | reverse complement strand
AAATTATATTTACATAACAGAATACAAATTCTTGTAAAGTTCACACAGAAAATTCATAAAGATAGATCATATGCAAAATCATAAAACAAACCTTGACAAGTTTAAAAGAACATAAACTATGTTCTCTGATCATGAAAGAATTAAACTAGAAACAAAGACAATTGGGGTGCTGGGTGGCTCAGTTGGTCAGGTATCTGCCTTCCGCTCAGGTCATGATCCCAGGGTCCTGGGATTATGTCCCATAGCAGGCTCTCTCCTTGGTGGGGGGCCTGCTTCTCCCTCTCCCTCAACTTGCTACTCTGCCTACTTGTATTCTCTGTCAAATAAATAAATCAAAATCGTAAAAAAAATTTAAAATAAAAAAAGAAACTGATAATTCGAAAACCTCCAAAATCCATGGAAATTAAACAACACACTTCTTAATAATCCTTGGGTCAAAAAGAAAGCCCTCAAACCAGAGACCATTATCCTTCATAAACAAAGATGTAAAAATTATTAACAATGTATTAGCAAATAATCCAGGAATTATAATAAGAAGTAAAAACGCAAATACAACATACTAAATTAGTAGGATGCTGCTAAAGTAGTACTTAAAGGGGACTTTATGCCATTACATTTATATCATTGTACTAGAAAAGAAAAATAGTCTCAAATTCGTCTTAAGAAACTAGAGAAAAAGCAAAATAAACCCAAAGAAAGTAGGACAAATAAAGAGAAGAAATCAATTAAATATTAAAAAGAGGGGAAAATACATTTAAAAAATTAAACTGTTAAAAAAGACAATGGGGGACACCTGGGTGGCTCAGTTGGCTAAAAGTCTATCTTTGGCTCAGGTCATGCTAGCCTGCTTCTCCTTCTGTCTCTGCCATCCTCCCTGCTGCTCCCCCTGCTTGTCCTCTCTTTCTCTCAAATAAATAAACTAATTAAAAAAATTAAAAAGACAACAGGCTCAAAGTGGAATCACTTATGCTAATCCCACAGCACCATCTGAGACTTAATACCTGACACAGCTGCAGTTTTGGTCTGCCCCAGAAATGTAACCTTAACCAGACAGCCTGGAATACCTAGTCAGTAATTTGCCCGATAGACTCATGCTGTCCCTGTCCCCCAACAAAAGAAAAGTGACCTTGCTTGAAAAAAATCAGCTTTCTGATGGAATAATTTCCTTGCCCTACCTCCTTCTGCCTATAAAAGTCTTCTTGCAGAGCTCTTTGTAGCTCCTGTCAGATGTGATGCTGCCCAATGCATGAATGGCTGAATAAAGCCAATAAATTTTCTAAAATTTACTCAGTTGAATCTTGTTTTTTTAACAAACCAAAGTTAGGTTGTTTTTTTTTTTTTAAGATTTTATTTATTTGACAGACAGAGATCACAAGTAGACAGAGAGGCAGGCAGCGAGAGAGGAAGAAGCAGGCTCCCTGCAGAGCAGAGAGCCTGATGCGGGGCTTGATCCCAGGACCCTGGGATCATGACCCGAGCTAAAGGTAGAGGCTTTAACCCATTGAGCCACCCAGGTGCCCCCCAAAGCTAGTTCGTTAAAAAACATTAATAAAAGTTTATAAATCTCTAGTGAGTAATACAAAGAAAAAAGAAAAGACACAAATTACCAACACTAATTATGAAAGAAACTAGAGACCCTCAAAGACATTTATTTTTTTTAAACACTTTATTTTTTTTTTTTAAGATTTTATTTATTTATTTATTTGACAGACAGAGATCACAAGTAGGCAGAGAGGCAGGCAGAGAGAGAGGAAGGGAAGCAGGCTCCCCGTTGAGCAGAGAGCCCGATGCGGGGCTCAATCCCAGGACCCTGGGATCATGACCTGAGCCGAAGGCAGAGGCTTTAACCCACTGAGCCACCCAGGCCCCCCCCCTCAAAGACATTTAGAGATTGATAAGAGAATACTATAAAAAACTCAAAATGTACATAAATTCAAAAACTGAAAAGAAATGAACCAATTCCTCAAAAACCACACACACACACACACGCACAAAACCTCCTACGAGGTGGAAGAGATAGAATCTCAATTTCCTAAAACCATCAAGGAAATTATTTTTAAAACCTTCCTTAAAAGAAATCTCCAGATCCAAATGATTTCAGTGACAAGTTCTAGAAAATGTTTAAAGAAATAAGAAATGAGACTAATTCAGGGCACCTGGGTGGCTCAGTGGGTTAAAGCCTCTGCCTTCGGCTCTGGTCATGATCCCAGGGTCCTGGGATCGAGCCCCGCATTGGGCTCTCTGCTCGGCAGGGAGCCTGCTTCCCTTCCTCTCTGCCTACTTGTGATCGCTCTCTGTCAAATAAATAAATAAAATCTTTTAAAAAAAAAAAGAAATGAGACTAATTCTACACAGTGTCCTCCAAAAACAGAACAGGAGGGAACACTTGCCAACTCACTTTATACAGCCAGCATGGCCCTTATACCACTGTGAAAGACTGTACAAAAAAAGAAAACCACACACCAATATCACTTTTGAATATAAATGCAAAGTCAAAGAAGAAATCACAAGGGATATTAGAAAATACTTTCAGAGACATGAAAATGAAAACACAACATATCAAAACTTATAAGATACAGCAAAAGCATTCCTCAGTAGGAAATTTATACTGTAAATGCCCCCCTCTCACACCATATATACAAGTTAACTTAAATAAATGACCTGAACATAAGAGCTAAAACTATGAACTCTTAGAAGAAAACAAAGTAGGGGCTCAGTAGTTAAGTGCCTGCCTTCAGCTCAGGTCATGATCCCAGGGTCATGGGATCAGGACCCCGCCATCAGGCTCTCTGCTTAGTGGGGAGCCTACTTCTCCCTCTCTCTCTCTCTCTCTGCCGCTCCCCCATTTGTACTCTCTGTCAAATAAATAAACAAAATGTTCAAAAAATATATTAAAAGTGGGGAAGAGCAAGATGGCAGAGTAGGAGAACTAAATTTCATCTGGTCCCAAGAATTCAGCTAGATGGTTATCAAACCATTCTGAACACCTACAAACTCAACAGGAGATAGAAGCAAAGAATACCAGCAATTCTATGAACAGAAAAGGGACCGCTTTCTGGAAGGCAGGATGTGTGGAGAAGTGAATTTGAGGTGATATACAGGAAGATAGATTGTGGGAGTTGGGACCCTCCATCACCTGCCTACTGGCAAGTGACAGAGCAGCGGAGCATAAAATCAAATAAAATAAAACTTTTATTAAGTCTGTTCCACTGAGGGACATCGCTCCAGTAGCTAAGCGGGGGGTGGAACCCTAGCTGGGACAGTGTGGTCTCAGGACCCTGAGGTTCACAGACAAACCAAGGATGCCTGAGTGTGGCAGAGCTCCCAAGAATTAGCGTGGGAAAGCCAGCGGCAAAGACAGAGCTGAGGAGTGGGCTCTCAGCTTGGGGTTATCATAAAGCTTGATCTGTGGCACAGGTGAGCCCCTGTTCTTTTGAGCAGGGACGCAACAAGTGGCAGATTCGGGGAGATTCCCCTTCCTCCCCCAAGAGGAAAGGCAGAGGAGCACATTGCAGGAATCGGCTGGGTTTGGAAACTCCAAACAGGGTCATGTGCCAGAGACAGAAATGTCCTGTCAGAGGCTGGGTGAGCACAGAGTGTGGCCAGAGACCAGGAAGACAGGAGTGATTAACTGCTTTTCTCTGAGGGCTCAATGAGGAGTGAGGCCCCGAGTTCTTGGCTCCTAAAGGGCCAGAGATTGGAAGCTGCCATTTTCCCTCTAGTCCTCCAAAACTGTAGAGAAAAGCTTTCATGGAACAAAAGCTACTGAGAACAAACCTAAGCAGATTAATTAGCCTGGCCCCTGGCAAGGGTGATGCAATTCCACCTCAGGCAAAGACATTTGAGATCACTGCAACAAGCCCCTCCCCCAGAATATCAGCAAGAACATCCAGCCAAGACCAAGTTCACTAATCAATGACCACTGCAAAACTCCAGTGATAGAGGAATACACCACACAGAACTCATGGCTTTCCCCCCATGATTCTTTAGTCTTTTAAAGTTAATTTTTTTAAATCTCAATTTTTTTTCTATTTTTAAAAAAATTATCTTTTCTTTTTCAACCAACATCTTATCAATTCCTTTTTTTCTTTAAGATTTTATTTATTTATTTGACAGAGATCACAAGTAGGCAGAGAGTCAGGCAGAAAGAGGAAGCAGGTTCCCTGCCAACAGAGAGCCCGACATGGGGCTCGATCCCAGGACCCTGGGATCATGACCTGAGCCGAAGGCAGAGGCTTTAACCAACTGAGCCACCCAGGTGCCCCTTAACAATTCCTTTTTAAAAATCCTTCTGAACTTTCATTTTTATAGTCATATTCCACCCCTTCATTGTATTTAACTTTATTTTTTGTATATAGGTAAGTTTTCTTTCTTCAAAATTTTAGGATACAGTTTCTTCTAGTAAACCAAAATATACCCTATATCTAGTGTATGGCTTTGTTCTAGTCTCCTGCCTGATCACATTCTCTCCTTTTAAAAATGTTTTCCTTTTTTTCAACAAACTTCTTTTTAATTTACATCTTTACAATCATATTCCATCCGTTCATCATATTTACCTTTTTCTTTTAAATTTGGGAGGCAGTTTCTTAGATCAAAATACACCCCAAATCTACTGTGTGGCTCTGTTCTATTCACCAGCCTGATCATATTTTTTTTTCCCTTTCTTTTCTTCCCGGTTTTGAATCACTTCTGATTTGCTTAGTGTATATTTTTCTGGGGTCGCTGTTACCCTTTTAGCATTCTGTTCTCTCATTCCACTATTCTTTTCTGGACAAAATGACAAAATGGAGAAACTCACCTCAAAAACAAAAACAAAAACATAAACAAAAAGAGGCAGTACTAACTGCCAGGAACCTAATCAATATGGACATTGGTAAGATGTCAGAACTAGAGTTCAGAATGACAATCATAAAGAGACTAACTGAAAACAAAAACAAACAAACAAAAAAAAACGGTACTAGCTGAGCTTGGAAAAAAGCATAGAAGATAGTAGAGAATCCCTTTCTGGAGAAATAAAAGAACCCAAATCTAAACAAGTCAAAATCAAAAAGGCTATTAATGAGGTGCAATAAAAAATGGGAGGCTCTAACTGCTAGGACAAATGAGGCAGAAGAGAGAATCAGCGATATAGAAGACCAAGTGATGGAGAATAAAGAGGCTGAGAAAAAAGAGATAAACAGCTACTGGATCACAAGGGGGAGAATTCAAGAGATAAGTGATACCATAAAATGAGACAATATTAAAGTTGGGATTCCAGAAGGAAAAAAAAAAGAAAGAAAGGAGGATAGAAGGTATACTAGAGCAAATTATAGCAGGAAACTTCCCTAATTTGGGGAAGGAAATAGGCATCAAAATCCAGGAGGCACAAAGTACCCTCCTCAAAATCAATAAAAATAGGTCAACACCCCCCATCATCTAATATTAAAACTTCCAAGTCTCAGAGACAAAGAGTAAATCCTGAAAAGAGTTCAGGACAAGAGGTCTGTAATCTACAATGGTAGAAACATTAGACTGGCAGCAAACCTATTTACAGAGACCTGGCAGGCCAGAAAGGACTGGCACAATTTTTCAGAACACTAAACGAGAAAAATACACAGCCAAGAATACTGTATCCAGCCAGGTTGTCACTGAAAACAGAAGGAGAGATAAAAAGCTTTCAGGACAAACAAAAACTAAAAGATTTTGCAAACACCAAGCCAGCCCTACAAGAAATATTGAAAGGGCTCCTCTAAGCAAGAGAGAGCCTGAAAGTAACATAGACCAAAAAGGAATAGAGACAATATACAGTAACAGTCACCTTACAGGCAATACAACGACATTAAATTCATATCTCTCAATAGTTACCCTGAATGTAAATGGGCTAAATGCCCCAATCAAAAGACTCAGAGGATGAGAATGGATTAAAAAAAAAAACAAGACCCACTGATATGCTGTCTACAAGAGACTCATTTTGGACCCAAAGATACCTCCAGATTTAAAGTGAGGGGGAGGAAAACCATTTACCATGCTAATGGACATCAAAAGAAAGTTGGGGTGGCAATCCTTATATCAGACAAATTAGATTTTAAACCAAAGACTATAATAAGAGATGAGGAAGGGATACTATATTATACTTCAAGGGTCTATCCAACAAGAAGATCTAACAATATTAAATTTCTATGCCCCTAACATGGGAGCAGCCATTTATATAAGCCAATTAATAACAAGATCAAAGAAACACATTGACAATAATACAATAATAGTAGAGGACTTTAATACCCCCCTCACTGAAATGGACAGATCATCTAAGCAACAGATCAACAAGGAAATACAGGCTTTAAATGACACATTGGACCAGATGGATTTCACAGATATATTCAGAACATTCCATCCCAGAGCAACAGAATACACATTCTTCTCTAGTGCACATGGAACATTCTCCAAATCACATCCTGGGTCACAAATCAGGTCTCAACCAGTACCAAAAGACTGGGAGCACTCCCTGCATATTTTCAGACCACAATGCTTTGAAACTAGAACTCAATCACAAGAGCAAAGTTGGAAAGAACTCAAATACATGGAGGCTAAAGAGCATCCTACTAGAGAATGAATGGGTCAACCAGGAAATTAAAGAATTAAAAAATTCATGGGAACAAATAAAAATGAAAACACAACTATTCAAAATCTCTGAGATGCAGCAAAGGCAGTCCTAAGTATATAGCAATACAAGCCTTTCTCAAGAAACAATAAAGGTCTCAAGTACACAACCCAACCCTACACCTAAAGGAGCTGGAGAAAGAACAGCAAATAAACCTTAAACCCAGCAAGAGAAGAGGAATAATAAAGATCAGAACAGAAATCAATGAAATAGGAAAAAAAAAAAAAAAAAAAAAAGAACAGTAGAACAGATCAACAAAACTAGGAGCTGATTCTTGTTTTTTTAAAAAGATTTTATTTATTTATTTGACAGAGAGAGAGAGAGAGAGAGAGATCACAAGTAGGCAGAGAGGCAGGAAAAGAGAGAGGGGGAAGCAGGCTCCAAGATGAGCAGAGAGCCCAATGCGGGGCTCAATCCCAGGACCCCGAGATCACAACCTGAGCCAAAGGCAGAGGCCCAACCCACTGAGCCACCCAAGCACTGCTAGGAGCTGGTTCTTGAAAAGAATTAGTAAGTTTGATAAACCCTTGCCCAAACTTAATCAAAAATAAGAGAGAAAGGACCCAAATCAATAAAATCATGAATGAAGGAGGAGAGATCACAACCAACACCAAGGAAATATGAACAATTATAAGAACATATTATAAGCAACTATATGCCAGTAAATTAGAGAATCCAGAAGAAATGGATGCATTCTTAGAGACACATAAACTACCAAAACTGAACCAGGAAGAAATAGAAAACTTGAACAGACCCATAACCAGTAAGGAAATTGAAACAGTAATAAAAAAAAAAAAATTCCCAACAAATAAGAGCCCGGGGCCAGATGGCTTCCCAAGGCAATTCTACCAACCATTTAAAGAAGAATTATTACCTATTCTCCTGAAACTGTTCCAAAAAATAGAAATAGAAGGAAAACTTCCAAACTCATTTTGTGAGGCCAGCATTATCTTGATCCCAAAACCAGACAAAGACCCCATCAAAAAGGAGGATTACAGACCCGTATCCCTGTTGACCATGGATGCAAAAATTCTCACCAAAATACTAGCCAACAGGTTTCAACAGTACATTAAAAGGATTATCCACCATGATCAAGTGGGATTTATTCCTGGGCTTCAAGGTTGGTTCAACATCCGGAAATCAAGCAATGTGATACATTAATAAAAGAAAAAACAAGAACCATAGGATACTCTCAACCGATGCAGAAAAAGCATTTGACCAAGTATAACATCCTTTCCTGACTAAAAGTCTTCACAGGGTAGGGATAAAGGGTACATACCTCAATATCATAAAAGCCATTTATGAAAAACCCACAGTGAATATCATTCTCCCTAAGGTCAGAAACACAAGGATGTCTACTATCACTACTGCTACTCAGTACAGTACCAGAAGTCCTAGCCTCAGCAATGAGACAACAAAAAGAAATAAAAGGCATCTTTAAATAGTGGGTATTTACCCCAAAGATACAAATGTAGTGGCCCAAAGGGCAACTGCACCCCAATGTTTATAGCAGCAATGTCCACGATAGTCAAACTATGGAAAGAGCCTAGATGTCCATCAACAGATGAATGGATAAAGAAGATGTGACCACACACACACACACACACACACACACACACAGAGGAATATTATCCATTTGCCATCAAATATTGCAATCTTCGGCGCCTGGGTGGCTCAGTGGTAGTTAAAGCCTCTGCCTTCCGCTCAGGTCATGATCCCAGGGTCCTGGGATCAAGCCCTGCATCGGGCTCTCTGTTTGGCAGCGAGCCTGCTTCCCTTCCTCTCTCTCTGCCTGCCTCTCTGCCTAGTTGTGATCTCTGTCTGTCAAATAAATAATAAATAAAACTCTTCATAAAAAAATTAAAAAAAATTGCAATCTTGCCATTTGCAATGACATGGTTGGAACTACAGAGTATTATGCTAAGCAAAATAAGTCAATCAGAGAAAGACAATTATCATATGATCCCAATGATATGAAGAATTTGAGAAACAAGACAGAGGATCACAGGGGAAGGGATGGAAAAATAAAACAGGATGAAACCAGAGAGGGAGACAAACCGTAAAGACTCTAAATCTCAGGAAACAAACTGAGGGTTGGTAGAGCGGAGGGTGTGTGGGAGGGATGGGGTGGCTGGGTGATGGACACTGGGGAAGGTATGTGCCCTGGTGAGTGCTGTGAATTGTGTAAGACTGATGAATCACAGACCTGTACCCCTGAAACAAATAATACATTATATGTTAATAATGATAATAATAAATACATATATATTTAAAGTTAAATTCAAAAGGTTCCCCAGATCAAAAATATTCTGGACACTGATTAAATATTCTTGATTTTTTTCCAATATAAAGACTATAGCCAAAACAATTTACATAATCAATACAGCAAAAATTTATACAATTTTTAAAGTTGACAGCAAAAGAACGAAATGGCTAGGAAGGTCAGATTCACTTTTCTGCTTATCATTGATTATTGCCAGCTCCAACATACATAATGGGCAGTAAATACAGCTAAAGAGAAATAAAATGGAAGACAGTATCATCATGACAACTGTGTGAACAAATTAAACTCTACTAGTACATACTTTAAAATAATTTTTATCAGTCATTTAAAGCCCATTTAAATGTCATTTAAAGATGGCTTATATGAACAAACTCAGGAATAATTAATACACAGAAACTACTGACAGTGGTTACATGTGAGAAATAAGACTAGAGCTCCGTCAGAATGGAAGTTAAAGTTACCCTTCCTTGCATATGCTTTTGTGTTTTTAAATTTTTTTGGAAATTTTCAATAAAAACTAGTTACAAATTTTTTAAATTTATACATAAATTTAAAGCCATAAATGAATCAGTGTACTCACTCTATTAACAGGTTTTTTGTTGTTGTTGTTTTCTGTTTTGTTGTTGTTGTTTGCATATCAAGACCAAGTATTAACCAGGTAAAGAATTTATATTCAAATAGAAAGTTTAAAGATAAAATGTTTAACTACTGAAATCTACTTACTTAAATAAGATTATAAGAAAGTAATATTTCTGAAGAGATATTCCCATATCAGATAAGTCTGATTATTCTAGAATGTTTTGTGGTTACTTGTAGTTGATCCAGTTTATGTCATCCTACTTTAACATTTAAGGAGAATTTTCTTTCTTGTTTTTTAAGATTTTATTTATTTATTTGACAGATAGAGATCCCAAGTAGGCAGCAGGACAGGCAGAGAGAGAGAGTGAGAGGAGGAAGCAGGCTCCCTGCCGAGCAGAGAGCCCTATGCGGGGCTTGATCCTAGGACCCTGGGATCATGACCTGAGCCGAAGGCAGAGGCTTTAACCCACTGAGCCACCCAGGCGCTCCAAGGAGAATTTTCAATAGTAATACACATTCATGTGTATTTTATGATCTTACACATATTTTTTGGTGCATAATTCTGTGAATTTTATTTAAATTTAACCTGAATTAACAATATATTGATTAATATAATTAACATAATGTATTATTTGTTTCAGGGGTACAGGTCTGTGATTCATCAGTCTTATATAACACCCAGTGCTCATTACAACACATACCCTCCCCAACCAATGTCCCTCACCCAGTAATCTTACCCATATTTTAGAAATAAGCCAGCTAACTATGGATCACAAAACAAAAAATAGCCCCAAGTGAAGACGTTCTGAAATTTTTAGGAACATACCCATCATTCTACATCTAACATTCTAAACTTGAAAGTTTCTATATTTTGCAAGCAAAATACTGATACTGAACCAATCCAAGACCATTTCATCCACAGACTTAAGACACACACACACCTTGTTCCACAAAAATCAAATAAGGACATTAAAAAAAAAATCGGTTTGTAATTTTCCCTTCCACCTTCCCTCAATTCTATGACTCTGAAGTAATCAATGTTAACATTTTCAGTCATGTTCTTCAATATTTTTCTCTCTGCCTTTATGTTCTTTTTAAAAACAAAACCAGGATTATACTTGGTATATTATTAGGCAACTATCATTGTTCTGGTAATTTTGTGTTCAAGTTCACTCAACCATATATTAAGACATACATATTCTGGTTACTGGAACATTTTGCTCAACAATGCTGCAGCACACAATACTTAAACATTATATATTTACCAGGGCTTTTATTTTTCTGAGATAGAGTCCCTAAAGGGTAACTGCTGTATTAGAGGATGGACACAAACACACAGTTTTTAAAATTTGTAATAAACATTAACATATACTTTTGCAAAAGGCTTTACAAATTATTAATCCTTTTTTATTAATTTTTTTAAGTAGGCTCCATACCCAGCATGCAGGGCTTGAACTCCCCACCCTGAGATGAAAACCCAAGCTGAGACCAACAGTTGGACACATAACCGACTGAGCCACCCATTGAGCATCCCTAGAAATTCCCCTCCCTTAATCAGTACCTCTTATCTCAATCCTATCAGCAAATCAGTCTCATCATACCTAAACAGGTGCTGATAGGTTGCTGATCTTCCTATATTCCAGCTAACAAGTGATGTTATTATCTTTTAAAATTTTTTTTGCTACACACCAATGGACAAAACAATAGTCTTGCTGTTAATACCTTCCTGGGACACCTGGGCAGCTTAGTTGGTTAAGTGTCTGCCTTCAGCTCAGGTCGTGATTCCAGGGTTCTGCAATCATGAGGCCCACATCGGGGTACCTGCTCCATAGGGAGCCTGCTTCTCCCTCTCCCTCTGCCTGCTGCTCCCCATGCCTGTGCACTCTCTCTGTCAAATAAATCAATAAAATCTTTAAAAAAACCAACAACACCAACTTCCTTTTCTACTAATGAGATTATCTATTCAGGTATTATGAATCTGCATGTCTAGTTTTATGGATTATAGGTTTGTATCTTTTGTCCACTTTTAATGTAGTGTCGTTTTCTTATCAATTTATCAGAGCTCTCCATATATTAGAACTGTTGGCCCTTTGTTAAGTGTCAGGTTGTTGTTTTTTTTTTTTAAGATTCCTTTTTTTAGAGAGAGGGAGAGGGAAATCACAAGCTGGGGGAAGAGTAGAGGGAGAAGGAGACTCCTCACTGAGTAGGGAACCGATGTGGGATTCGATCCCAGGACTCTGGGATCATGACCTGAGTGGAAGGCAGAAGCTTAGCTGACTGAGCCACACAGGCACCCAAGTGTCAGGTCTTCCATTGTATATCACATCTTTCCCTTTTATGTGCACACTGTTTTCTTACAAAGATCCTGAATTTTTATATATTCAAATGTGTCAATCTTTTCCTTTATACTTTCTGGATTTCCTTCCTAACTTGCTTATTATTACTTCTGCTCCATCCTCCAAATTGAGAAAAGCACTAGAGTTTTCTAGTGGCTAAGAACATGGGCTTTGTGGTCATAATACTTTAGATTAAATCTTATTTCACCATTAACTAGTTGTGAGTACTTGGGCAAGTTCCTAATTTGTCTCCTCGACTATGGAATGGGAATGATGAAAGTACCTACTTCATAAAGTAGTTAGGGGTGGGATTAATTTAATATATGTCAAAACCTTAGAACAGAACATACAGAATTACTCAAAATGTTTATTATTTTAAGTGAGACCTAGAATTAACAACAGCCCTCAAACTTTACCATGCTCAAAATCACTAAACGACTTCTTAAAATATAGATTGTAGAGCCTCATGCCCACAGTTTTGATTCAGTAAATCTGCAGGAGAGCCTGCATTTTTAAAAACAGGGTTTCAGGTAATGCTGCTGCTGCTGATTGTGGGCACCTCCCTTTTAGACTGCTTATTCAGAATTAAAAGAATGTTTCTTAACCTCTAAATTAAATATTACAGTACATGGGATCATTTTTCTATAGATGTTGATTTCCAGCTTACTTAATTACATCTTCTTAGTATACAGATAGTATACATGGGATATGTATCTGTATTGGTTCCTTTTTTTTTTTAAGATTTTATTTTTATTTATTTGACAGAGCTCACAAGCAGGCAGAGAGGCAGGCAGAGAGGCAGGCAGAGAGAGAGGAGGAAGCAGGCTCCCCGCTGAGCAGAAAGCCTGATGTGGGGCTCAATCCCAGGACCCTGAGATCATGACCTGAGATGAAGGCAGAGGCTTTAACCCACTGAGCCACCCAGGTGCCCTTGTATTGGTTCCTTTTATACGTGATAATACCGTGGCCAGATATGATGGGATTCTTAAAGGCACTTTTTCCCTTTCCTTCTCTCCAAAGAGAGAAATGCCAATGTTGACTTATATTTATTTCCTTTCTGGTCTGTCTACAAGCTTCTGATCACCTATATCCCTGATATTCAGGAATCTCATCAGGAAATGTAACTTTCGTTGTTATTTCTTCTTTCTTCAGCTCAGAGATTAAGTCTTCTATTGTTTTTTACTTCCCTATCTGCTTTTTTCCTTCTAGAAGTCCCTTCGTTCATATATTACATTTCCTGAGTATATATTCTAAGTCACTCACATTTTTACTTATGAATTCCATTTGTGTATTTTTTCTTTTTTCATTGTCAAATACTAATGATTAATCACTTATGTACCCAAGACTATTCTAGGCTCTAGACTCATAGCAGCAAACAAAATCCCTGCCCTCACAGAGTAGTATAAATTCAGATAGGGGAACAGACAAGTAGGAAAACAAACATATCACTTAATTTCCAACAGTGCTTTGAAGAAAATTCAATCTAGGTAAGGGAGAGAGTAGAGGAGAGGCTCTTTTAGAAAGAGCAGTCTGTGGTCAAGAAAGGTCTTGTCAGAGGTAATAACATTTGAACAGACAGAATGACCTGGGGAAGCTTGGGAGAATACCCCTCAGGCAGAGAAAAAAACAGCAACTACTGAGAAAAGCCCTAGGTTAGAAGTGTACCTTGGAGAATACAAAAAAAAAAAAAAAAAAAAAAAACCCAAACAAACAAAAAACCCAGGACAGACAATGCAGCTGGTGTTAAGAAAATGCAAATAGTGTAAAACAACAGTTCTCAAACCTCGTGGGTCTTGGGATCGCTTTACACTCTTTTTAAAAATTACTGAGGGGACGCCTGGGTGGCTCAGTGGGTTAAGCTGCTGCCTTCAGCTCAGGTCATGATCCCAGAGTCCTGGGATCGAGTCCTACATCGGGCTCCTTGCTTGGCGGGAGCCTGCTTCTCTCTCTGCCTCTGTCTGCCACTCTGCCTGCGTATGTGCTCACGCTCTCTCTCTCTCTCTGACAAACAAATAAAATCTTAAAAAAAAAAATTACTGAGGATCTCTGAAAGCTTTTGGTTATGTGGGCTACATTTATTGATATTCGTCATACTAGAAAATAAGACTGAGAAATAGTCAAACTGTTAATTTAATAAGATCTAATGTAACATTTTTTAAAGTACACTGTCCAAAACAAAAAAAAATTAGTGAGAAGAATGATACTTTTACATCTTTACAATTCTTTTTAATGACTAGTTTAATAGAAGATAGCTGGACTCTAATGTTTCTACATTAATCTATAGCAATAACCACATATCAATGAACAGCTGGAAACTCCATTTTACACTCATGAAAATCCAACTAAAAATTAAATAACATCTTGGTATGTTTTATATTAATAACATCTTATTTTTATATTCCTGTGGATCCTGTGAAAGAGCCTTAAGGGCCGCTGGCTATCCCCACATTTTAAGAATCACTAGTTTAAAAAAAAAAAAAAAAAAAGAATCACTAGTTTAGAAGATAAAATGACAGAGGCTGGCAGGGGCCAGATTATACAGACCTTGAGAATCACAGTTAAAAGGTCTATGTTCTGTTTTAAATGGATGTGGTTTTCTGTTCTATTCTCTCCTTTTTTTTTTTTTTTTAAAGATTTTATTTATTTGAGAGAGAGAGCATGAGGGTTGAAGGGACAGCACAGGAGAGGGAGCAGGCTGATGCCACTGGATCCCAGGGCCCTAGGATCATGACCTAAGCCGAAGGCAAACACGAAAACAACTCGACCCCAGGCTTCCCTGAAGTGTGGTCTTCTAAGCAAAGAAGTAACATAAATTACATCTTAAATGATCACTCCCACTGCTATGTAGAGAAGAGACTGTAAGGCAGCAAAACCATTTAGAAGGTTATTGCAGTAACTGGGTAGATGGAAGTAGCTAAGACTAAGGGGTGGCAATGGAAGTGAGAAGTGGTACGGCGGTTCAAGATCTATTTCAAAGGCAGTTCAAGATCTATTTCAAAGGAACTCACTAAAAGATTGGGACCTGGATATGAAGAAAAAAGATCTTAGTTGATCTTGTAGCACACAAATTTGGTTCTCAACCATGATTTCGTTTTTTCAGTTTGTCTCTGTAATTTATACATTTGGGGATTATTTCCAGAGAAAATTCTCCTGGCTCCATGTTTGAAATATATCCTTTATGAGATTACTTACCACTTGCCCTGCTATCACCTTAGCCCAAGTGACCATCATTTCTCCCCTAGAATCTCCAATGATTTGTTCACTGAACTCACATATGATTAGAGTAAAAAGAAAACAGGAAATTGTGGATAATGCATTTTAAGTATGGCTGACACAAGCAAAAACACATGGAGCTCCACTCAGAGCATTTTAATCAAAAGGCTTTGGTCCTATATCAAAATACAGGCATAGGACAATACATTTTTATGTTTTATTTTTATTTTTCTTAAAGATTTTATTTATTTATTTGACAGACAAAGATCACAAGTAGGCAGAGAGGCAGGCAGGGAGAGAAAAGAGGAAGCAGGCTCTCCTCAGAGCAGAGAGCCCGACGCCGGGCTCGATCCCAGGACCCTGGGATCATGACCTGAGCGGAAGGCAGAGGCTTTAACCCACTGAGCCACCCAGGCACCCCCATTTTTATGTTTTACATTAAAATATGGTATTTATATCTTTTTTCCTTAAAAATTTTTCCACTTTAACCATCTTCAATAAACAACCAACTGCTGGTACTGATTGCATAGTACAAGCATCTACTTAAATAGCAAATGTAAATAGCAACATACTTTTCCTTTGCTCTTCAAACAAAAGACATCTCAAGTTCAAAGATCACAGCTGTGGAGGTAATACATACTAATAATCAATGAAAACTCAAATAAACCTTAAATTAATAAAAATATTCAAACAAGAAAGAAATGAGATAATTACCTATGTAGTTCTTATAAACCTTTCTAGTTGTTGTAAAAGGAATAGATGTCTGTAGCTCTACTTATTTATTTTTTAAAGATTTTACTTATTTATTTGACAGAGGTCACAAGTAGGCAGAGAGGCAGGCAGAGAGGAGGAAGCAGGCTCCCTGCGGAGCAGAGAGCCTGATGCGGGGCTCGATCCCAGGACCCTGGGACCACGATCTGAGCTGAAGACAGAGGCTTTAACCCACTGAGCAACCCAGGCACCCCATGTAGCTCTATTTAAAATATAAGCAAGTTCTAGATCCAAACCTCCCTGCTGCTTTCATCAACTTTGTTTTTTATCTCAAATGAGGAATAACGGTATTACTTTTTCTTTCTTTTTTTTCTTGTATAGCTGATACACCATGTTACATTAGTTGCAGGTATGCAACACAGCAATTTTACAAGTTTATTATGCTATATTCACAAGTGTAGCTACCACCTGTCACCATACCGTTTTTTTTTTCTTTTTAGCACAACTGAACCACCTGCTTCAAAAGAGAACACATAAAGGATAGTTTTCCTCTAGCTCTATGCTACAAAAAGCAAAGCAAAGCAGTCACGTGACCTTCCTATTTCCTTGCCATCCCTTGGCAATGATTCTGCACTGTGATCTTAAGGAGTCTACCTTTAATACAGTTAAGATTTTAACCACTACATTTGGAATCCACCACAAGATGCCCTTCTGTACCATCTTATTAGATCCTGTTTAATCACACCTTATAACACCATGTTATTCCCCCAGGGCAATTCTGTTTTTCTTCCAGGTTCCTTTATTTACTTCTGCAGTTAAGTGAAGTTACTTTAAGACCTGACCTTTAAACTATGGTACACATTTTTTCAAGGCTTCTAAAAGTGTTTTTAGGTATTTCTAGCTATTTAACATTGTTTAAATACTCAGTAAATGTGAGGCACTGCTGGAGTGCCAGAAATATAAAACTCAATGTACTGGAGTTACTTTTATTTAAACTATTCTAAGCCCACATTTTGTTCCAGTTCCCTTTCTAAAGATGAATAACCACACAATGGATTATTCTGGCTTTCTCCCTTCCTGATAAACTATTATATATATTCAAATGGTGATTACTTAATTATATACTGATTTATCCACAAACCTCTTTGCCCACTAACTAGAACTAATCCAAATATGTTGTGTATGTAAAATAAAAAAATAGCCATTTTATTGCTATTGTTCTGTGCCTATCAGGTTATAAGTCAGGTTATAGTTTTACACACACACACACACACACACACAC